>QNGE01003921.1:26639-72286 GCA_008508345.1 Paragonimus westermani | reverse complement strand
TGTACGTAACCACAAGAATTGTAGAGCTTCACATTTAGTTATATGATCAATACTTAAGTTAGTTACTCCAAAATACTGTTAATGTAATGGTTCAACGATTTTGTTAGTCATGGATACCACTCATCGAGGCACATGAAGTCAAATGTATGACCCCGTTGGTCATCTGCCGACACTAGGCAACTTGTAGGAACCGTTGTGAGTCACTTTGTGACCAGTCTCGCCCTTCTCTTGCCACGTTCAGGAAAGGCCCATTTGTGCTAGAAAGCATCAAACGTTTCACACTTCTACCTATCGTTAGCAACTTCCCCACTGTTGATCCCACTATCTTCGTAATTAATTCGCTGTTGCTAATGCAGTAGAACAGGGTTATTCATTAGGTGAACCGACTGCCCTCCTTCAGTAGCGTGATGTTAGGTTTGGGTATCCGGTTGTTTGTGTACGTTGGTATCTAGATTGCAAAACTTTAATCATCAAGCTAGGTGACAACATAAGTGAACAATTGTTTGAGNGTTTGAGTGTGTATGTTTGAGCTCAAGCCCAGATAATGTCATCCCGACGAATGATAAATGACTGGCAACTTGAATTCCAGACTCGGCGAACGACCGAAAACTCTGACGTTCAACTCTGTCTATCAACTCTAGCACTAGTCCCAACGACCAGACAGTGACTTGAGGCCAGACATGTACTTATGGACAATGTGAAGACTAACCTCGAATTGACTCGATCGCCTAAACATTTACATCCGATACTAGAATTCAAGCACACTTCGCCAACCCTCCATCACTGGCCTCTTACTGAAATAGGGCACCGTCACAAACTTTTGTTCTCTCTGGTAGTCATCGTTTCAAGGGTTTATGATATCCAGCATCCGGCTATGTTGACGACCTAATAATCTGTTACAACCAAGCAACTGAGGATACTGGACCACTGAGGCACTGGAGCTAAAACATACAGAGATGAATGGTTGGAGCAGTGTTGGAAATTGAAAGTGCAATCTTAGTTTGTGACTAATTTCTTCAAAGGACTTTGTCCCCCAACTGATAATATACGTAGAAAACGAATGACTAGGCTGTCTCGTCAGAGAGGAGAAAGGGCTCAAATGACGATCAGCAAGACGTTTTATAATCATTGCAGTTCATTTCAACCAACCACCCAATCGGTGCTCTGTTTTTATGAGAGTTCGTTTTTGCCTACGGTCTGCGGTTCGTGTTAAACTCATTTTACAGTGTGTGGATCAGAAAAACCTGATTTGCACAAATGATTGCTGAGAGTGTGGACCGTTTTCAATCACATGATCAGAAGTTTTAATGGGAGACAGTTGGCGAGCGACCAAATCTGATTCATTCCACCATCTCAATAGAAATGTACTTTAACAATCCAACAGTGGCAATGTTCCGTCCAGTGGTATTCATATGTTTCTGTTAGATTGTTGTGGCTATACATTTGCGCTGAACAGAGGCAAGAATCGACGCAACCAAGTAAGATACTAACGATTAATGTGGTACGGAGTGAAGTCAGTCAGTCAACCTAAGTATAATTGCATTTGTCCTAGTTGCTTCCCATTATTAACAGCGTCGTGCGGATCAATAGCACCTGGATACGAGGCGATCACCAGCGGTGCTGTTGCAGCAAAAGTCACTGAACAAAACACAATCTTTATTCTCCAACTCGCTCGTTCCCACGCAAAATGCACGTTCACGTTTCTGAACCGGAACTCCAGTCCATAACGTAGCAGCCGTTTCCAATCACGTCGCGTGTACTTCTACCTGGTTTATGTGTGTGGCCAACGTTTTCTGTGATGGTTGTTTTGCCCACCATTTCTCGTTCGTTGATCTGATTTCGTCGAGCAATCGCTCATCCGGTCAGTCGTGTTGTCAGCACTTCACTCGCCGTCGGGTTTCGAACGTGTGTTATGGCCACGTTGAGATATTCCACCGAGTGTTGGAATAATCACGCCTCCGATTTGGACACCCATCAGAGTGTGGTAAACCTGCCATAGACGTGAGAACGAAAAGTCTTTGCCTCAGAAGAACAGCCCAGTTAGAACAGAAACAGCGTGTGTGAATTTTTCGGGCCAATGCTCGACTGGTGCAGGTGACAGAATAAGTCTGGAAGGCAAATTAGTCAACTTGTTCATAAGAGTAAACCACACTGGGAATTCCAGGTTTAAAATCCGTTAGTGTAACGTGAAATACGCGTGCGAGCATTTCGGCCGCATTCACTCAGTTGCCAACAGAAGGCCATCAGCGTCCTCATTTGTGATCTGATTTATTAGGCGCACCAAATTTGGTACGACAATGTGTACAATGTGGAAAAAATAACGATACGGTACCACATTTATTCATGTAGTCGAGGAAACGATTATACAGGTTGTCTATAACACAAGATTCTGGCTATCAAGGAAGCGACAATTTACACTCATGCGGTGACCACCACAGGCAGCTTAGCAGTCGGTCACTCTGTGGGAGTGAACGCCATGGGTGTGGTTCACACAGTGGCCGCTTCTCCGGTTGCATTACGAAAGAACGGTTGGCGCACCGCGAATCATGGTATTGACGCTTTCTTTTGTTTCGTCATAATGTCTGTTGCCTAATGGTGGATTTTCTCGAGTAGATGACTAGATCCTACTGAAGATTGGCTACTTTCGTTGGCACAGTAATGTTTGTTTTCCATGCGACTGTTGTCACCTTGCCGACTAAATGTTACGATTCTTTGAGGTTGACGTTGACATCTACGATACTGTCATTTGTTCGTGAACAACATTCACTCATTTATCCGTTGGTCATTTTATTTTCTACGTTCTTTCCAAGGACACTCAGACAGGTCGACAGGTCTCTCCACTCGGTGCGAACGAAGTATGGGACAAATAGCTGCATGACTCATGGTTCAGGTATTCTCATGTGTCCCTGTGGTCATGCTGACGCCATTGACCGGAAACAACACACGCCATGATGTTCTGGGAATTTGAAAGAAAAATATTAGACGTACCCCTGTAACCGAGTTGATGATAATCAGCACGGTACGACAAGGACAGTTGCATGACATCTTGGTTAGATATACGTCAGATTTTCAATCTGAAATAAGGCCAGATAGAAGTTATTCAATTGGCAAAGTGAGACACAAAATGTGACGAATGAATTCAAATGTTTTTCTATGTTAAACTTGAGAAAGGACAAAATGATCGAACCCATTCGAATTCACTTGCTGACTGACAAACCAGATTCGTGTAATTGCATCAAAACAATTCGCTTGGCGCGTAATGTCACATCGGGCACACACCAGTGGTATATGTACCATCACCCAATTTTTCACTACTCTTATTCACAAACAAACGCCGATCAGCTAAATCAGTGGGTGTTCAACATTTTCCGAGTTTCACCACATTTGTGGCGACTGTGAACTTACACACTGTACAAACATTTATGGTTATATATTGGTACAAAACTGTTATAAGTTTTGAAGTCCGTTACGACTTTTAGCATATTTTTGTGGTTCTCTCTTGCGTGATACCACACTATGGCTGAAGAACCTAGTGACGTGAAGCATCCGGATGTCAGTAAGTTGTTGACGGTGGCGCACAAGAAGACACTGCTTTTCATATCCTAAGATCAGCCGTTAAACAGCTTAGTTCTGTCAGAAGAGGGTGTCTGCGAAATACTCTCAAAGCCGAGGGTAGCTGATGAACAATCTGTGTATGACCTGATAAAACGCGTTGAGTGCGTATGAGATATTGAACATTTTGGGTCGAATTCATTATGCACATCTGATGTTGTTCAATACGTTTGCGCGTTTTGTGCTCAGAATTTCGACTACACCCTACTATTCTCCTGTGTCGAACAAAACCCGCAGATCACATGCGTCCTATGCGTAATCCTGGAATTTCGTGTGGATTTATCAAAGTTTACTCCTATTCAGAATAGTTTCGTTGTACCCGGAATATAACACAATTATTCGGTGCCGCCTCCTCGGTGGATGCATTAGAAAAGATAACCGCTGTGGTCCATCCGGTTTGAGGAAGTAGTTTGGCAGCGAGAATGCACTGCTTTTCAGTTCGTCAGTCGGTGGAAACAAACCAGAAGCTGTCGATTGTCAGCTTCTTGACAACAAGATGAATAGCAGAGCACGTTAAAAAAGTACTGTCAACTATTGAAAAATATCCCGTGGAACGTGCATGATACACATTTTGCAAGCCACTCATAACATTATAAACAAAGACGAGTAACCGAAAGTTGCATTTGGGGAACGGACATACCAGAGGTTGCCAGGAAGTGAACGTATGTAAACCTAACCGTCATTTCCATGATAAACCGTATGCCGATAGACATTGCCGTGCAGCGAATCCTGCGACTACCATTTCCGAGCTGGTCTAAGCCTATAATCACCCCCGTGTATGGTGCGCGGTCGCCGGTAACTTGATCCAACGAAGCTGCATATTTTTGCATTCATGCAAGCGAGTACTGGTCACCCTCAACTGGCAGTGGACACTCTACAACACCACAGGTGATCACATGGTTCACTCTGTTCTAATACAAAGCTGGTTTGACTTTTGAGTGAGCTCTACGAATAATTTTCGGTCTGCCTTCTACTTGCAGAGATCCCCTAGTGCGTTACACTAAGATTTAGAGGCTTCCATTTTAAGATGGATTAGCAAACTAAAAGCTGACTCTGACGGAATAGTGATTGACGATATAAGCATGAATTCAGTTAACCCTCTACGCCAGATTATGATGACAAACTCTATCGACATATTTGAGTTTTTCCATCTGTTCGACTTATGTTGTGTTTCGAACACATCCGGAGACTCATTGTAGTGACCTGGAAATAGCCTCAGTTTGTATACTGTGCGATGCGTGAAATACTCCGAAAACACAAATTGGTATGATGAAAATCATCTGCTGCCCTCTTGATCAGTGTGATCGAGCTTGTTAATCTATACGTTTCTTCACATGCACAATTCCGATCTGCCCTTGCACTCACTGACTAAACTCTGAGCATTCCTAATTAACCTCACGTGCCAGTGTTAGTCAGTAGTTTGTGCGACTTCTCAAAATATTTGTGTAATGCACTTTCAATCTTCTGACCATTCGCGCTGTTATTTCTCGTCTGGTTCCTGTTACATCTACCCGGTAGTTATCGAGTTGATGCACCTACACACTAGGTTACCATAATGATTACGATGACTCCGTTTCAAATCAGGCGTCACTTTGCTATTTACTATGTTAATCTCGTACATTAAACACTGCTGTCATTTGATCACAGTGTTTGCGTGTAGGTAACCGGTTCCTATGGAGACAGATTTGAAAGAATGCACTTGATGTTTGTGTTGATGTTCGTCAGTGGTGCTGCTGTTCTCCGGAATGCCCATCTGTATCGTACCAGCAATCGTTGCGGGCCTGAAGACAATGATTGTCTATCAGCTAGATTGATCAAGCAGCCATGGTTGTAAATATAAGCTTAGATACTCATAGTTTCTAGCCAATTGGTGGTGCGTAGCCTGGCACCTAGTCGGCGTGCGTATTTCACCAACAATGTAGTTGCCACACGCATAGCAGGTTTGACTGAGACCAGTCATTTGAAGGTTTGGTTAGAGTGGCTTGTGAGCACTTTGCCGATTTCTCAAAAGCCTACCGGAAGACTACTGCAAACTTCAGCGTTCTGCTCAAGACTGTTCATCTAGGTAGACTACATTGAACCTGATTGGTAGTTGTAACTTTTATCGAACGGAATGACCGAACATGATTCAGTGTTACTTGATGAAACCCTGAGTCATCAGCTGGGTTCGTTCTTGTTCCACCTAAACACGCCGAGCACAGTGTGAACCGAAGTACTAACACATCAAGGTGCGGTCCTCACAGACTATGTCTGTGATGAAGAAACAAACAGAATACACTGTAAATCCTCTGTTGTAGGTACTCTCTTTCTCCTTCGTCAGCTTGGTTGACTGGTTGTAATGTGCTGATGAACGGTTGTTGCGTCCAATCTTAAGGGGTCATTCACATGAATTTCTACCGTCTATACTCTGCTTTCGCCTAACATAAAACATTTTTTCAAACGAGTCTTGGGGAGTTCGGTCAACACAAATTCAACATCAATCATAGTTGATCACGAATGTGTCGCATTCGCATTGACACATACATCAGCCTTATTCAAAGAGATGCACTAGACTCGGGTTTCACTCCTGATGGAGTCCGTCAGTATTGGATATCCTCACCAGGCAACAGACGAGAACGCCGGTCACGCTTTCACGTGGCGACCATGGTGGCCACAGTGTCACTGGCCTCACATCAGACAAAACTGAATTATCTTACGTAAACGCCCAGCAACATTCGATTGGCAGTAATGCTCACATTGCTGATCGCCTCAATAATAACCTCAGGCAGACGCTGTAGTCACGGAGTAACTTCCATTTCACATGGCTACTGATTACTGAGAAGTAGTTCGGGATTTTAGTTTCACGTTCATACAGACTTCTGACAGACCTTTTCGAAATGAGTCGCTAGACGTTAATCTCACTTCTGTTGGAACTCGTCACTAGAAACCAAACTCGGGTTTAGTGCTTCTTTCATATGCATTTCCAGTTTGACGAGCATATCAGTGCCAAGACCTCAACTTAGATTAATAAAGAGGTCGTTATTATGGACGTGTTGAAGCTATCGCACTCGGTTAATAGTCAACTGTTATCGGCTGTCTTGATTTTTTATCGGTTGAATCCTCCATCTCTCCTTTCTGCCCAACTTTGTCACCGGCAACGCTCGGGACTTCACATGTGGATAATGGTCCATATAAGTGATTGACTAGTCTGCATGTCCATTTTCCTGAAGGAATTATGGAGTTAGTCTGCATTTCGTGGATGTCTGTTCAGTGCCGTAGTCTGTAATTTATCAGATAAGTTATCATTTTTTTAGACAAATTATCATATTGTTTTTCTTAACGAGGTGTCCATCCGACTGGGCTTACGCTTTCTGTTTACTAAGTTTTGTCCTTTTCATTATGCAGAATTGGTCATTTAGAAGAGGACATCGGTGATATAAGTTTGATGCTCAATCGTGGGGTTGGTGGGTTCCAGCTTGGGCCGGCTGAGAAATTCTGCCTGGGAAATCGGTCTGTTGGGTTAGTCGGTGAATTCCATATGATACAGTGGGTTGGGTGGCTAACTGAGTCCAAATATGAAATTTTGCACCTTCGGATTTTCCACAGTTGGGTCTCTTCAGATCACCAAAACTACTTTTCAATAAAGCGGAAAGTACGATAGTCAGCGGAACCACTGCCGTCTACTCTCAGGAGACAGTGGACCGGTCACGTACTCTGGCAGACAGTAAAATGTTCTCGAGAAAAACCATGTATGTTGAGGTTTGTAAGATCGCCCCTAAGGCTGAATGAGCGTGTTATCCAATAGATAGCTCGTAAAGTGCGGCAACAAGTTGATTCCTACGCTTCATAAACAACATCGGTATTGTCCGGTGAACGGCTGCTGTATTAATAATTGGGTGAGCTTCATATCGATACTCGCACTGTCTTAATCTTGCTTTTGTACTTGTATCTATTGACGATAATTGTATTGTAATGTAGTCCACTGGAAGCTGATTGGGCCCTGAAACGTATTCTAGTCTCATTGCTCCCGATTCAATAATTCTATCAGCAGATTAACTTAAATTTGTTAAAGATACTTTCGAAAGAAACATCTCTTCAAATTTCTTGCACTTTTGGGAGTTTACTCGAATAACGCATGCCATGATGTAAAGCTTCACATACAGTTACTCATTATGGTTGACAGGAAGATGAAAAAGACGAAATATTTGAGTTTAAACAAAAATTGAGAAATTGAAGCCTAGAGCACCGATTGATAAAATCTTGAGACACATTATATCAAATTTAAAACTATAAATACACAGTGGAATTTTTGGCTCATCAGCCACTCGAACGAACAAACCCTAAGCAAATATTGTGTTCTATTTAGAAACGTAAAACACGCCCGATCGTAAACTTCCAATTATACAATAAGCGAACTAAACAGATAAGAGTAGGTTTGCCCATATACGTGACGTTGCACAAAAACAGGAAGGGGTAATATAGCCTAGCCTGCTGGAATTTGTTATCTTGAAGACATTGCTCTCAATTTCGATTCGCTACACCTTCACCTACGGCTCTTCGACTATTAGTCACCCAGGTGAACAAATGATTTTCTATTGCCTATGAGTTTTCATGTGACCCAGCGTACTGTCCTGAGTTTCAACTAGGTGAACGTCAAATACATATGGTCATGTACGGCCAGACAAAAATGGAGAACCCTAAACAAGTATGCCCGGAGACCGCACTGAGTCAGCATCATCAAGACTGGCAGAATGGACGTTTCAATCTGGTAATCCACTGTATACTCGGCCTCATGATAGCGCTCATGAAGGGAACTAAATGACGTCAGAAGAAAGGATGCAGCAGGTCTCCGAGTTGGAACTCAATAGCAGACGGCGGAAATACATGCTTAGGCATTCTCAGCGTCAAGCAGGTGTCTTGCAATACACCTGAGACAATAAAGTTGACGTGGTTGAGGTTTGGTCACATTTGGCCGAACAGTGGTTGTGATGCAAACAGTCGATCTCATATTTGGCCTGACTAGTTCAACCGGCTTGCCGGACGTGGGTACCATCGTTTTAGGAACTGTGAATAAGAAAGACATGCCGATGTAGTTGCGAAAGACCTGACAGAAAAGAAGAGTGATAGATCGGGAACGCATTCGTTGATCTGTTAGGGGTCGTGGATGAGTATGTGAGTGTATAGGTGCGGCCAAGCTGATGAACAAAAACAGTCAGCCAAACGATGCTGGACTACGCACGAGCACGATTCATGAAAAACTGTTCTTTTCGACAGTAGCTCGTGGTTTTGCAAAGTCTGGACACGGGACACGCGCATCAGAGATGAGCGACCTCCATACCACAATATCGAGCTCTGATGAATTTCACGGATACTTGCATGTGGGAGAAAGCTTCTATCTGGCTTATTGCGCGGACCAGTTTTGAATGCTGTGGCCGAATGTCGAGGTGTACTGATGAATCAAGTGTTTGCATGCTTCCAAGTTAGGATGCTGCCACATTCGTTTTGGAAAACAAAGGATGGATTTACACAAGTGGATGTATAAAAATTCGTGAAACATGCGGTTTTTCAGTAGCAGGTATTTGTGTCTGGGATGCCTGACGCGACAAACCAGTAAGCTTGCGGGACGATTGCAGAGTGCCAATCAATCAACACTGCACCATCACTGTTCGTCAGTATTTAAAACTGAATCAGTTATCTTAAAGTCGTTATCAGAACTTCTAACAGCAGACTACTTAATCCAAGACACCAATTACATGTCACTTCTGTAATGGTCGAGTCCTATCAGGTTGAGTCATAAATGACATCGACTTATAAGTTTGTGGGTTTTATCATCATTTTACACACACACACATTTCCCATGTGAGTAGTACTTATTGATCTGAATTGCACGTCTAGTCGTTATCATCATCGCAAATACCATGGATATGACAGGAAGGTACTGTGGCCATCAGTTCATTTGATGTGGGTAAATTCGCGGAGACAACGATGGTCAAACACAGCAAGTCTGCCGATGTCCTCATCGCGAACAGGTCACGTTTCCCAACCATAGAGTAAATGAGAACGCACGCAAGCGTTATATAGCCTTCCTTTCAACGACAACCGAACGCCTTTCCCAAACCACAGTTCATGCAGACTGGCAAAGGCAACTAGTGCATTTGTTATCCTCGCTGATATCTCACCAACAGTACTACAGACTGACGAGGTTATGCTATTCAGATGAGTGGTGATGTTTACAGTCTCCAGTGAGCCGTGTACAGTGAAGAGGTTAGGAATGGGAATGCCACAGGCTTGGAGCTGCACGTTGCAATTTGAAGACACGAAGCGTGTTTCATTCAAACTAGTCCGGTCATTCACTTTTCCTAGCATGATCTGCATGTTTTCGAGGGAAGGGCTAAGTAAGACGAGAGAGATAACATCATCCGTATACTTCATATTGATCGATCCAACACCAGGAGGAAACGTAATACCAAACTCATGACCGGACCGTAATGCTGCCTGTTCTTTGTGCAACTGACGTTCCCTGGACTTGGTGAGCCGACGTAACATGAGATCAGCGAGTAACACGGACACAGCAGATACCAGAGTGATGCTTTGTGGATGGTACATAGACCTCGGGCTCCCGTGTTGAAAGCGTAAATTACTGTTGATAGGCTCAAATCCTGTGGTACTTCTTCAGATTACCAAACCGTCTGAGGAGTTTCGTCAACACTGTTATCAACCTGCTTGTAGGTAGAAGGAGATGCGGGGTCTCGTCAGATAGCAGTGTTACGATTCAATCACCTCAGTACGAGACCACTTCTGCTTCTGACGAGGGGCCATCTGGAACGCAACAACTAGCCATTCGGACTCCATCGTCCACATGGTCTGGTCAAGGCTAGCTAAAGCATTCTTCAGAATGCTCAGCCCACATGTCGATTCGGCGACATAAGTTGGTGACAACTGACTCATCTTATTTAAACACGGCTTCATTTACGCCGACTCGATCGCCAGTACAACCGCAGATCAAGGAAAATAGCCGTTTGCTATTTTCAAGTTGACCATCACTCACATTTGATTGCAGCCTCCGCATTCAGATAGACTTTCCAGCCAGCCTCTTTCGAAAACAAGCGCTAGACTCGAGTTTCGCTCCCAAAACAGCTCGTCAGTAGTGCATATCCTTGCCACGGTCGGGATTTGAACTCCGGTCATTCCAATCATGAGGCAACCATGTTGACCACTGCGCCATTGACCTTACATTAGACGTAGCCAAATCTGAACGCGCAACCACTCTCGATTTGAGCAGTGAGCAGGTTGCCCTATCGTCTCGAGAGGAGACACAGTAACTGTCCTGTTAACTCCAACCGTTAACCCCGCGATTTGGATTTCCGAGACAGACAGCCCGCTCCATCTGCTTCGACTGTCCGATCAAGTGATGCTCACGGTTTTTGCTCAACCCTTTGGTCAGTTTGCGTATAACTTCTCGATGATCGCTACCACATTCAAAACCAGGTGGAATCGAGCAACGCTTGCTGATGAGGTTTATCGATGTGACAGAAATCCACTACTGTCACAAATGAACAGTTCCTTCGGAACACACCGCTTCATAGTCTGCCTTCACATCTGCTGCGATTTGCTCCTAGTGTTCGTTCGGTTCACTTATTTGACTCGAACAGGACAATTTGTTCACCAACGCTTTCTAACAAGCGTTCTTTGCGCCCTCTCTGCTTGAACGTCAATTAAGTATTTTTAATTCATGAGCCTATGACCTTCGGGTAAACGACGAAGCAAAACAGGCACGTGCAACAGCACGATCCGAGTCCAGGTGGTGGCCCCAAAATGTAAGACAGTCCTCAACAGAACAGCGCTACCTGTAACTAATTGCTATATGGTCGGGCTGTGTCCACGGCCCAGAAGCAGAGAGGTCCTCATGAAACACAGTGGCTCTTCCTGTGTTTGAATGCGATGCTCGAATTACGGTGACCATGAGACGCGCACAGACAAATAGTGTTTTGTCATTTTCAGCACATTTTGTTTGAACACCAAACACCTCCCAGCGGTCTCTCCTTTTGTAAAAGATAACCAGGCTGAGCATTCAAATCACCCGCTAGTGTGATAATGTCGGAGTGTTAGGCCTGGTTCAGAAGGTCATTGAAGGCTTTGTAGGACGTACACTTGGCGGCACCCGAACAGCTCTCTCCTGCAGCGTGCGCTGATAAAATGAATATATATCGCTTTTCTGATATGCCGACAGACAATAACTGGTGTATTAAAACTGACAGCAGTGAATATGGCGCTGTTCACAGGGATCCAAGCAAGGAAACATTTCTGTCTTCTGGAACTCAGCGTAATTCTCACCTCAGTTTGTTCGCGAGGTTCAGCCACGGTTTGATCGGAGATCCTGAGAGAGAAGCGTTTTGATCGGAAGTTATCTACATGCGAGCTAGAATATTAGACTTACGTCTCCGACACGCAGCATACATCAACCTCCAGACTTGAGAGAGTACTTGCCAGAGCAACTTGCTGACCGATTTGTCAGAGAATTGGAATACTGAAAGCGCCTATGTCTACCGGTTGTCCTGGTCTTAAGAAGTAATCATGTCTAAAGAGTACACGGCAGACAGAAACTCGCAGGGCAAAGTCTCTGACTCAAAGGTCTGACTTGTGAGACAACAGAATACAGAGTTTCCTCGGAGAACCACAGTACATGGAGCCAAGGACTCAAGAGTATGAGTCGCTTGACCACTAAAGGCTTACATAGCCCGAGGGCCGGATAGCTAAAACACCAGTGTCTGTTTCTGAGCCCTGCTGCGCACAGTGAATGTACTCGATGCTACGTCGGGCTTTTGTGTGATACCCGATATTTTTCGACTGTGTTGGATGATACGCCGGCGGTCACGGTCAAACGTTAAACGATCGGAGTGCACCTTGTTTGAAGATGCCTTTTCAAATCCTCTCCCCCCCACAACCGGAAAACAGCAGCGCCTCAACTATAAAAGGTAGTCCTGCTGTATGCCCATAGGATCGTGCCTCGTTACTTAAGCACTTCTATGCGGTGAGCAGTACAACATACAGTTCTACGGGTGCGTCTGCTTTTCATCCGAATGCTCCCATTTGGCCTGTCTGATGAAATATGAATGGTAGGATCGGAGTCATGGTCAGCATAGCTCTCCGGATCGGTGCAGCATACAAAGTCCGACCACCAGGTCAACGTGGCAGAACAGGTCGGGATTACACGCTGCGATTGCATAACAAAAGAGATAACAGTTTCACGCCTTGGACACGTAGACTGCCTGAATAATATTCGCATGGATCTGAGCTTGAAAATCTCTTAACAACAGCTGGATCATCTTTGTACATCGTAAGACATTAATTGGACTAAAAGTTAGCATGTTGCTTATTAGAATACTGTGAACGTCGTTACAGCGTCACCAGCGTGTCAAACGTACCAACGTGTCATTTGACATTCCTAAAATCGGACCAGTTTTGCTATTCGAATTCGTTATACAGCTAGTCAGTAGTATTGGTGACAGTCAAGGTTTATAACCTGAGGTTTATGAGCGGCTCTCGGTAAGGTTATAACAAACAAGTGTACTGGCTATTTAACACGGTGCGAACATTAGACACCGTTCATTACCGAGCACCACTGCGAATTTAACATTTAAAACGGTTATCTGTATTACAACGCCAACTTTCGGTCCAACAATAATATTGAAACCACAACTCAGAAGATAGTTAGGCACAGTATTCGCAATTTATTGATATTGAAGTGATATCATGAAAAGTGGTTGAGGTCGTCAGCGTGAGTGCTGAAACTGACGGTTCTGGTTATGACAATTTCATGATAAATAACTGACTCAAAGCTACCTTGTGTTTTGGTTCACTCTCAGGTTATCCCTTTGAGCTCTATCCATTCCAACCCAAACGTTTACTCGTTCACTTCAACCTGTGGTTATCGGCGCTTTGAACTCAGTCACCAGTTTACACTCTTCTCAGCAATTTTTACAGCAGGCGCTGGAATGCATTTGAATACACTATCACCAATCCTGAGTTTCGACTACGCATCGGCACATACAGCCTGATCGATTGGACTTAAAGAACATCAACTCCCGTTTCGCTATCTCCGACCAAGGCTGTCAGTCAAACGTGAAGACTGTTGACACCTGCACCTCTTCGTAAGCGCACTTTGGCCAACCAGTTCACAAAGTAAACCGGGTGCAGTACGTGTATCCTTTCCCCCAACAGGTTAATACCAGCCAGATTAAAAGGCCGAATAATGATGTCCACCGAATAGAAACGACAGAAAATGTTTGGAAGCGTTGATCACGAACTGAAAACTAGCAGACGGTGATTGTCCGTAAATATGGTTGAACTGAATTGGATGTGATTACAGCTTACATTCAACATGCCGTTCAGACTGAGTACTGTTTGAGAAAATGTCCGAACGGCTCCAACTTACGAATATCAAACAAACGTAGACTAGTTCATTTCAATTATGCAAAGATCACATATGATCCCCAACGAACTGGTGAAAAATGAATCATCAACCCACGTTCCGTATCTTTCGAATTTTTGAAGGCATTGTGGCATGGACACTTTGGTCGATTGCACGTAACCTGAAGAACAGTCGATTGCCTCACATAATGCTGCGCGGAACACAACCGAAATTTATCAAAGTCCGGCCTGGTTTTGCATTGTTCATGCACGATGTAACAAGATTCCCCAACAAAAGTGCTCATCTACGTTCTTGTCTTATGTTCACAAGATATTGAGAACCAGTAATTTTAAGATTTGCGTTTGAGTATCAAAGTGGGGATAGAATGTTGAGGACAAGTACAACTCGAACCGGTGGTGGCAGTTGTAGTAGGTGAATCGGCTGACGTTCTTTCAATGCGGTAGCCTTTAGACGAGACAATGAATAAGTACGATGTGATTTTAGCGTTCGTGTCTGTTGGTTCCGCACCACATCTCTGGTAACAATTAACCAACCCTCACGTCTACTAAAGGGATGGTAGGAAGAATAGAATCGTTCTGACTTGACTGGGTCGTGCGAAGTGATCGGAGTGTGATAAATGTGGGCTCTGGCTAGAGTCAGACGAGCGACTAGAACCACGTAGCTTGTACCTCATCAACTGAACTACAACGCCACGCTCACAGATTGGAGATTTCTCATCAAAATTTCATCACACCAACCATTCTCAGCGTGTACCTGGTCGCCACAAAATGATCCCGGGACTAGACTAAGCAGACTAGATTACCTCAAACTGGTGACACCCACATCTACCAACGGTGTTATTAAGCCTCGAGGTGGTGTTATTGCTAACCGATTCTCCAAACAGCTACTTCCTTATAATCAAATCTGTATCTGAATCATCCACAACATTCTTGGAGAGAGTATTATAATCATTTCACAAGCCGTTACTACTAACTACTGGTTTACGGGTTGCCCATAAACGACTCCTTGAAGAAGTTGCAGCAGCCATGGAAATCAAGACAACTTGAGGCTCCATTGGATGTAACTCCCAGTTCTGTGGCAAAACTAGTTGTACTGCCAGTCCAGTTAGCTGAGTCGCATCTCTGACAAGGTCGGCACGGCCAAAGCGTATGTTCAAGACTTCCAAACTATTCAGTAACCCCAACTGTTTCAGAAGAATATCTTCATCGGTGTGCCCGATTTTAGGTGGCAATCTCTTAACGGTTTGTTGTGAGGATGACCATGAAACTCGAGATATCTCACGAAAGTATGTTGGAATGTCCCTCAGATTTGCACTGAATGAGCAGCTACTTAGGTCGGACCAAACTGGCGCAGAATAGTTTTGTGCCTCTATCATCAACTACTAGCCGACCACTGGGTGGACACAATTTCCACTCGTTTGGCATTTACGTAAGGCTTGAAGTAAACAATTTGGGTTTATCGTACCCTCAAACATTCTGACTGACAATGTTTGCCCGGAGACTTTACCCCATTTTTATTTCAATGTCTATACTGTGCTACCAGTACAAGTAAATAAGCAGGATCAGTTGGTAGATGAGGTGTATCGATCAATAATAAGCTGTACGAATTAGTTCAAAATATGTTTACTTCTGATGTGCTCTCACAAAATCTCTACTTCCGTAGTCAATATTCAGGGTTGATCAACGACATCAAACCCATAGTGTGTAGAATCACAAATATCGCACGGATCAAACGATTTATCAATGGATTTTATTCGGCTCTAGGGCATGAAAATTAATGCACATGATTTCAACTTTTGAAGAGAAGGTTTTGAGAATATACCGAACAGGTTGAAAATATTCATGACTGCCTTAAACTACACTTCTATGTCGTACGATTATCCTGACTGTGCATTAATCTACTGGCGTATACTGCGAGTAGTTAAACTTAAATGTGCCATAATTCCAGATAATGTAAGACCATTACTTATACTAATTCAGTAATCTTATTCAACGTCAAATGATTGCGGTGGAGTGAAAAGGGCTAAAGCTGGACAAAAGAGGCACTCACGATATTAGCTCCTATTTTGTACTGGTAATCTGCGCCAAATGTAGATTAACACGCTGCTGCTATCTGAAACTCAGCGCTGCTAATTCCGTTCCTAAGCACCCCATGTAAACATGAACTGGTAGCTCTTTCTAATTGGCTACCACTGTATGCCAAGTATCTTGTTCAAAACAACCTCATTGTGTGACTGAGTGAAAGACTGAAATACTAGGCGTTCGATATTTTTAGATATTCATATTTACGTAATTGATTTCAACTTTCACCTAAATATTCTTCGGTAGTAGCGCTTCGTTTTGTTGACTCGGAGCGGATCGATTTCAATCCAACTGATTTCAATCCAATTGATTTCAATGGTAGATCGTTATGGTAATCGACTGGGATGAGTGTCGGAAGCTTTTGACAAGGAGGAGCAGGCATCGGAAAACAGGAGGAATCCTTCAACCTACTCAGACGGTGCAATGTTGAATGACAATAAAATGAATCATCCATTCTCTCAGCAACTTCGTGGTTCACAATGTGTCTTGAATCTCTTCAATAGGGGATACTGGCACTCTTGAATATGTACACCTTACAACAAATCTGTAAGAACACTCAACATTTTACATACGAAATCGATGCAATACTTCAGGGAGTGTTTAATTTTGTTCTAGATTAATTATGTATATCAGCTGAAAGTTATTTTACACTCGCCTAGTCTTAATGAACCAACTGAAAAAGCTGTGAGTATGCTCACATCGAAACTCTAAGACCGCTTCGGTAGACGGTCCACCGGTGAAAATCACGTGGACAGGCAGCTTTTCTTTCGTTACCGAATCTCAGTCCATCGACTGAGCACGACTACGGTGAGTTGTGTTCATACTATGCTATACTCAACTTGAGGCGTCCATCAACTCCACCATGAAGCAGCAGCTTATAACACGGTCTCACATTTGAGATCACACTGACGAGATGTGTTGTTCAGGACAGCAATTTGAGCAATCTAATACGTGTCGACCTTTCCTCCCATTCTATTGATCATATAACGCTGGATATGGTGAAAACAATTAACCGGGATTGGCAGTATTCGTTTCAACCGCGCACTTATTATGGCAGCGACTCTGTGGAAAAGCATGCCGGGTCTGTTCATTTCAGGCGAATGCTGCTTTTTAAAAATTAACAGAATCTGTCTGTTCAGCGAAGCGAGCTCTAGCAAAAAGAGCTACTTCCAGTTTTGCAACCGAAACGAAATTCGGTCAACGTTGTTTGGAAGACTGTGTAGTATGATCAATCGCATGTGAGACAAACCGAATTCACAACGTTTGATAAGTTGAGATTACCTTTTGTACACTGTGTGGCGATAGAATAAACGGGGTTCTCCAACCAGATTTCGTACCTTAAGTAACTCTAGCGCAGTTCATTGCTTGTACGATTACACTAAGCCATTCTTCATTGTTACATCGAAGAAGGGAAAATAATAGAGGAAATCCTACCAGTTTCTTGGAGCAAACCAAAGAAAGTTATCACAGGAAAACTACTCATTTCTGTCTGTCTGTCCATCTATCAAACGGCTAGTTAATAGCTGGTACCACATCGTCCTGAAGCAGGTTAAGTGCTTTTACTGTTTTCTGGTCAGTTTTGACTAGCTCTGCTTTTCCTAGGAAATGTTTTGTCTGAACTTGACATCTAAGCTCCGAGATATTGCAACGCGATAGGCATTGATCCGGACGGAAAGAGTTGGTTAGTAAGACGACTATTCTGCGTCCTAACAACAATCAGTCGTTGAAACTGTCATCGTGTGTGTAACTGAAAAGTGAAGTGTGTGATCCAAAATTTTAATTTACACATAGTGGAACTCATCTCTAGTAACTCAGATTATATTTGTTTACCCTTAATAATCTACAATAATATTGTACAAACCATTTTGTTGCACAGTGGCCGGTGAGTTTGATCGTTACAAGTGAGAACCCAATTTTATGCACATTTTGGTGCCGTTTGGTGACTGGGAATAATTCGACGGTACGTGCATGGCATTCAGAAGTTTCTAGCAAGATTGTCGTACGTATGGTTGATTAACAGAATTAAGGCATGTTTTTGTTATTCATCTCATTACTTGGTTTACGCATCATTTTTTAGAACATGACTACAAGAAACTACAACTAACTTGACCCACAAGCTGTACCAGACCAAATTTTGACTTCGATTGGTATTCATACCTTAAAGGGAACAAAGTCTCATTCACCAGCTATGGGCTACCCTAATTGACCACAATCTAAGTTCGGCGTACTTATACTTGGACCTTTATTGCTTCAAACATTAAGCTATTCAACAAACACATGCAACCCAAAACCAGCTCAGATATATACCTAGTACGGACTAGCGGAACTCGAAAATACACTTCATGGAGTACTCTGGGATACAGGTTCAACAGATATTTCAACAAGTTTAATGAAACGGATTTAGCAGCGAGCGTATTAGCGTATGAATACGAAAACCTTTCCAGAAAAACGATGGAGTTACTGGGTAGTAAAAAGAACGGCACTCACGGCCACTCAGACATGGAAAGACAAACCTCAGTAATTGATTTGTAACTGTGCTAAGAAGCAGTCGTATGTTAACCACCAAAAATATTGTGTCAGCCTGCAATGTTGCCACAGATGTGTACATTAAATCCGCATTTGAATTCATTCACCGAAGACGCTGCTGTGTCAGATTCTGGTCACAAATTAGACATATCTCAGCAACATGCATGTTTTGCTTGAGGACTAGACACCTCGTCTGTTGTGGTACCTTTCACAAGTTATTGTCGCGTTGTGTGATTGAAAGGTGTGGATATTGGAGGTACCACAGACCATTAGTGTATGTACAGTTACTAAAGTTTTAAGCGTGTTTCCTGATATAATTTTGAACGGTTTTGACATATACCTTCGTTTTTTTAATACCTCCAAACTGTTTTCCGTGTGAAGTGTGTGACAAGCTTGTTTGTTTATCCGGAAAAAATATGACAACCATTTAAACAATACCATGAACAGTTCCTTTTCATACGTCTGAGTCCCTCCGCCATGAAATCAATAAAGATAAATGGTGTAAGAATAACTTGTAGAACACCGGGCATGCAGTACAAATATCCGCACATGTAACCTGATCTTGAAGGATATGCGAACGATGGACTAATTTTGGAAACACTATCACACAAATAAATTATGCATTCGAGATAAGCTGAAGCGATCGTTCCGAGTAGCAATATCTGGCTTTTTTGTGTGCCATACTACCGACTGACGCAACTTGACTGATGAACGTACAATTCCGAGCTATTGGAAGTGCAATGTGAAGGCACTACTTCGTATCCCAATGTGCAAAACTCCTTGCTCCCTGCAAAGTTTTTTATATTTCAACCTACCGCCCACTTTACAATTAATATTCATGTTGGAAAACTGCTTTTTTTTTACTGGACAGCTGATAATACGCGAGATTCCCAGGCTTGGTTTGAAAGCTTGCGGTGTACTTGGGTTCGAGCAACGGCGATTAAACAATGCGTTTTCCGACATAAATTGAACACTCAGAGCAATGCTTTCGAAACTTGGGTGGTTTACTTTACATTTGGCAACAGGAAGTCTTCATTTCGATATCCTGTAACACTTGAAACTTTACTTCGATGGTTACTGATGAGTAGTAGTGGATCTTGGTTTATATCACCTGAAAATTACTCACATCTGTTCACTGGTGTTGTATTCTCACAAGACTTCCAGACAGTTCCTTTCGAAAAAAAAGCACCAGATTTGAGTTTCGTTCTCAGTAGAACACGTCATTAGTGAATATCTCTGTCACGGCCAAGACTAAGACTCTAACCACGCTTTCATGAGGCAACCGTGTTAACCACTGCGTGGTTGACTTCACATTAGACACAACTGACACAACACATGTAATCGCTCGGCCACGTTTCCTTGTGGGTCACGATTTTTTTTGCGATTTCAGCTTACAGAGAAGCCCTAATTGTGGGATCATCGATTAGACTTAAAAGGTGAGTTATAGTGTCTCCTCTTGAGGCGATCGGGCATTTGGCGCATTCACATACGGTGATTCAGTCGTGCCTAATGTCAGTAGCGCAGTGGTCAACACGGTTTCCTCATGAAAGCGTGGTCGGTATTCTAGTCCTTTCCGTGGCAAGGGTATGCACTACCGACGAGATCTAACAAGAACGACACTCCAACAGCTTTACACATTTGCATACTAACCATGATACCCGTACAATTCCAGAATGGTAGCAAGCGTGGATCTGTGTCAAACTTCATTAAACCTGATGTTGTCTGTATACAAAAATGAGTGTCAAAACCCCCAGTTTTTGTGCAACTTTCAGTTCCGTGCAGTGAGACGCTGGAAATTAACAAGCTCCAAGAGCGCCTGGGGAGGGGGAGGTTCAATTTTGTTGTCCAAACTTTCACAATATGTCCACTGTTCACAAGGAACTGTAAAGCACTGGTGGCATACTGGCAAGGAATCAAAGACAAATAGACAAAACAATACGACTTGCCTGACTGAGCTCTCAGCAATGTGGTACACAGTGAGGAAAATGCTCGTTTGGCCAGTCACCTCTTGCTTCAACAAAATAATGTGTTGCTAACTAGAGAGAGATTGTGACCATAGGGTCATCGTTTAAAGGCATATTTAGTAACCTAAGTGAAATCTCTGCAAGCAGAAGCCAATCGCACTGTCCGACAGTAAAAAGTCCCATAATTAGATGGACAAAATGACATACATCCATCGACTATCGTAGTGTTAAGTTAGAAACCCAGACTGAAAGTGACCATCCAAAAAGTACACGTACTTGTCCATATTAATATACGTCAGTGAAGGATTTCCGACCTACGGTTCTTGTACGAATAGACGGCAGTGGCAACGTTCTCACATTGATGAAGGTACGCAAAATATTTATGGCCCTTGTGAGACATTTGTTCTAACAAACCGTCTAAGTTATCTGCATGCCCTGAATATCAAAAGGTCTTACCTCCAAACTAGGTGAAGTCGCAGTAGAACTTTGTCAAGGCACGTGTATGAAATAAGACACTTGTAATTCTAGTGTTCGTAACATTACTGTTTGCAAGAGAGCATTATTGTCTAAGCGGAAACCCGGTAATCCTCAGAAGAAAACGTCCTCAATCGCTTTTGGAAACTGAAGGCAAAAATAACAAGGCTGTTTTTTGCCCCTGTCATAATAATGTCCAATTTCCACTGGTTAGCTCTGTTGAACTATTCAGTTCAGTTTCTCCATGTGTAAGTGCTCCTCAACACCACTTTCGGAAGATTTGAACACTTGTTCAGCGAAGTGTAAACGTGTAATGTTTCACCGAAGTCCACAACGGTGAGGCCATACAAATGGGCGTCATATTACTCCAATTGTGGAAGATACTGCCAGGTTGATCCAAACGAAACCTTGTATGGATCGTACAAATACTTAGTGTAATTATCATTGTGTTTCGATAAACATTGCCCTGACCTAAAAGACCTGACTTCTCGGTTAATTGTGGACACAATTCTTTGTGAGGTGATAGAAGTTTCTGTGAGTGTTATTGATTTGGTAATATAAAAGAAAGTCCTAAGGTCATCCAATCAGCACAAAGTGTTCTCCAAAACCATTATGGTGAACAATTCACAATCAGCTTTGTGTTTCACTCGGGCAGGTGATAATCCAGGACCTGCCAGTCTCAGGTGCTTACTTGTGTCAAATGAGGGCCTCCATATCGTCCTACCAAACAACACAAAACGAAACTGGGTGTCTTAGCGTCAAGTGTTCCAACTTATGGTAAATTGGTTGTTAAATAAGACTTTCATATGGTGCTTTTCTCAACAAAAATGTTAGGAAGTCCTTCATAGTGATTCAATGCCACATGTATCATTGCATGGGGAAAATGTCTCACATACTTTAAAGATCCTCATGAAAGTGCTTTCGTTTTCGATTTATCAAATCTTGCTCCACCTTTCTCCATACATTTCAGTGCACCCGGAACTATTCAGACCACAGTATGCTGATTGGTTCCCCTGTGAGTGTCTTTCGACTAATGACCAAAATTAAGTAGAAAACGAACGTTGCCTTAAACCCTCAGTCTGCTTATCCCCAACCGACTCTGGTTAGATCGTCATGTAACAAGCTTTTTGTGGAGCTCCATAAACCGAAAATTCCACAGGTCTGTTATTTGTTCCAGTTGAAAAGCACTGATTTGGATTCTGTTCTTTAAAAGGAAGATGAAGTAGGTCGATTACTCGAGTTGAATTGGAGCAAAAATCAATAATGTTTCTGAAAGTTGGCAGACAGTTGACAACGTGGACACTGTTGTATCACGAAAACCGTTCTACATAGCAACGCGATCCAATGGTTTTGTATACTTCCATCTGTTCCACCCGGAATTGATTGCCATTGGTTTAGGTCGGGCTTAGAATAGGTGTAACTAGTAGGAAGTTCTCAAAGGTGAGTGCGTACGTTTGTACCGGAATGCATGTCTACGTACGTTTCATGTATGGTTGTGTATTGTTCACATCTGTACATAAAGGGGCGTGGCTGTATTGTAACATATATTGTATGAAATAGAACAACGCATGCGTCATTTCTGGCCACTCGTTTGCACACATAACGTGCGAGCGCATTGGAACAAGCAAAGTTTTGAAACGGATGTATGTTTGACAACCGCTCTTGGTGCAGAATTTATCCTGTATAGGGAACTCACGGTATGAGTAACGGGACTGCCTGACTGAGGGGCTTCACGGATAGAGGACTGAACAATGTCTTAGTAAACTCAATCCACCTTGTGTAAGTCCACTTGGATCATATTCGTAAAAATCCTGGTCGGTCAGAAGAGGGAATACGGAGACCGGAAAAGTAGTTTTCAGTGAAACGTATATGCTGACGTTGTAGATTGTTAATCTCGATGCGACGCATTCCTACGGTTGTATATCTAAGGATCCCGAACACCGGCGGTTAAAATCATCCTCAGATGCTCTATACAATTACAATCCATGGAGAATATGTCATAATTTTGACACAGTAGGCCGTTTTTTCTAATCGTTGAGTGGTTCGCTGTACTACACTTGTAATTTACTGGGTTTTTACGGTATACGCTGTATAGCCATTAGATTACCGTTCAACACTGCACAGTAAACACGAACCAGCGGGTCCTTGTTTTATCTTCTAACCATAGCATTTTTGAATGGGAATTAACATAATTCAGTGGGTGAGTCGCATCACCAATCGAAATGAAAAGTAGATGAATATAATCATCCGGAAAATGTGTATGTGAGCATCATTCGAGTGTTGACAGACAATCCCCTCATACGAACACGCGTAGTGAGACAAGTTTTAAGAGGGACATTGTATTGAACACTAGTAAAAACCTCCCATTGTGATGCTTACTTATAAATTGTGCTGTTTTATGGTATGTAAATGACATGATAATTATACAACGGCAATTGATTCCCGCAATACTCTTTTCATAATCGTAAGAACAGTCTCCATTTCCACTTACAGTTGACCACAACATTCAAACTGAAATAACCATCTCCACCTGGCCTATCTACACATGCTTCAGGAAACACAACTCCCGTTCTGTATTAGCCATTCAAATTAGAACCAATCTATGTCCGGAATAAGAACGAGCATGTAGTCATCTTAAATTGGCTAACCTCCAGTTGAGCATGACTGAAATATTCAGATAATTCGATGTTGATTCACAAATGCCATCATGGGTGAGCAAAGGAACGATCTGTCTAGGATCGATTAAAAATGTACACTTACATCGAGAAAACCAGAAACACCGACACGTTAAAAGTGGTATACGTGTGAGTATCACATCCGTCCCACCAAAATCTGGATAAAAGGTGGTATTACAAAATATGCAACAGCACCATCGGAAAAACGAGAGCGGCACTAATTTGAAAGGTACGGAGAAGAATTAATAGATCTCCAGAAGCAACACTTTAAAACCAAAGTAAAATGCCCGTTTCATTTCCGATAGCAATATCAAAACAACGCTAGGGAAACCATCGCAGCTTGGCTTATGTTATGCTATCTTAGTAAAAAAAAGACACTCCACATCAAAGGAGAGCAAAGTTTGTTCGTATTTCCGAACAATTTTTAGGCCAAACATGTTTAAGGTATCCAAATATGATCTGATTCGGATTAGCAGTCGGACAGTGTGGTGGATGCAATCCGAAAAGTAAAAGACTTATTTGCACTAAGGAAACTCAGCGCACGTTTGCTTTCATTGCCGAACAAATCATCGTGATATTCAGCGTCAACCGGTAGATTTTGCATTCCTCTCGCTCACACGGAATCCGTGATTGTTCTCTCTCACTGCCATTCACTCACAGAAATCACCCACTCGGAATATTGCCGCCAGAACACTGCGAAGTCTGAATTTGTTCACGAGCCCCTATAACGTGAAACTGATTTGCTCGAAAGCCCGTGCACAAATGCTATACATATTATCACAACGGAAGTAGAATTAATCACGCTTGACCGTTGTTGTCTGTCGTGTTAAATAACTCGTAACATGTGACTCAATCGAGCATTCATGTGACTCGGGCTACTTGAGTGCTGTGTTTACCAGGTTAACAGAGTCTGCTCGTACGAATGGGCTTACTACAATGTTACTGCAATACTTCTAAGTACTGGCGAAACACCAATCAATTTTCAACGGGGACGGTCAGCGACACCGATGAGCTTCTGAAAACATACACCCTACGGCTCGACGTTGTCAAACCACCAGCATAATATTGGATGATCTCATAAATATGTCGCGCAATGTAACACTGCAAACTGACGAGCATAGCACGCGCTGATCACTGTTTACCTCACCGCTTTCAAATGAGATCGGTGAGCAGGAACATTCAGTCTGAACTTAATAGCCGTTGATACACACTCACTAAATACATCGTTTCTTCCTATCCGGATACAAGGTAAGCACCAACCAGATGATTATCTTTACAGATTTCATGCCAACGGCTTAAGTTTCTAAATGTTACACCTCCGGTCTCATATACACCAGGATTAGGCGAACAAAATAGAGGCAACCAACATCCGGTCAACCGATTAACCAGCTAACTTTGACACTCACATCAGCTCTGATCGGAAAAGCTGTACATTAGTGAGAATAGTTTTGTGCTCACTCTGATCTGGCTACCGTTCACTGCTCAGTCACACAAAGTGAATCACATTCGGTTTGTCGGTTCAACCAATATATCGATTTGGCCTCTGTGAACAAGCAATGTGTTTTCCCGAACTGGTCAACTACGGTAAGCGGCGTACATATGAGATCGATTATCAACCTCCATTATGTTTGCCACCAACAGTGCTCGAGATCATTGGTTCGTCGTTAGACCGTGCGTGATGGGACTGAAGAAATCATCCACAGGTCTGTTAACATCGGTCGAGTGGAGGGTACGGACAGGTATGCACTTATTCCATTGAAGGTCACGCGCGCAACAGCACCAGCTAAAACATCGGGATGAAACCGCAATTGTAAATGAGGAAGACGATAGTGTAAGAAACATAATTACTGTGTTAAATGTAGCGTGATAGCCACGTGCACGTTTGTTTCAAACACCAAGTCGGTGTTACAAGTACCTTCGTAATCGGAAGCAATCAGCATAACAAAATTCAAGCGCCTTAGTCGAATGTGTTATTCGTTTGAAGAGAAGTCATTTTTGGCAATTTGCTACGTTCAAACAATCGTACCGATTGCACAGCAAAATTCCCTGATGGCTCTAACTAAACGAATGTTCACCATCCAGGAACTTATGGAATCCATTTCGCATATGCAATGACATCCACCCGTCACTCGATTGATGATCTATTGGTGACCAATTAGAGAGCCAGTCGACGCATTTTCGACCCATGTACCTCGATAAAGCCGCTGTGCTATCCTGTCTTCCACCTCGGTTGGATCATGCTCTACACGTCAACATCCAAATAATCAGCGTTTTGCTCTGAGCATCCGGTAATTTGTCCCGAACTGTTTGTTCCTACATGATGACAGACATGACTGTGGTGAACTTGTGAACATGGATGTGCCATACAATTTGCCACACACACACACTTGTCAACAGTGCAGTCCGAATTGAACAGTCATTTTGCAGTACAAACTCAGTTACAGATGGATGCAGTCCGGTCGATAGAAAGACATATCGTAAATCATCTCCGGGATGTACAACCACTGACTCGATTGATCAGCAAGTGTGTCAAAAGGTAGCACCCGGAAAGACATGAACGATCTCCCGAACACATGAATCCGGAATTTCACCGTGACCCGTTTTATCGATCGCAAATTCATCTCATCATGGTCTGGCAAAATGGTCAGTGAGATTTCCTGAACTGATCAGAACCCACGTGTGCATGTTCAGCTTGAAGGACGCTCGTGAGTGTGTTGAGAGCACACGTGGTGTGAATATTACCGGAAAGAAGACGGCAAATCTCGATGTGCAATCTTTGTTCACCTCCGACTATACAGATCGACACTCTTGATGAGTGTATGATGGAACAACCAGTCAAACCCAATCTGTTTGTGTCTAGTCTGTGCGAGTTTCTAATTCCGTGTGCCACAAGCGTACTGCTTTTTTCAACGGATAGCCCTATCGTCAATTGGATGGAGTAGTCATGGCCAGTCCAATTGGTCTTTTGCTGGGTGATGTGTTTACGGCATCTCCGGAACAGAAGGCCCACAATATCGTAAGCTTGACGCATCCGTACAAAAGATACGTGGACGATATATTTGTAATTTGTGATTCACACGGGCAGGTTGAATCCAACTGCGCGCATCTCAATATCCGGCTCACTACTTAGATCGCGGAGGCAAGTCAGTTACCAATTTTTGAACATCCGGTCTGCCAGGCTTTAGGATGGCTCTTTTCGTGGGGGTGGTCAACGAAGGAGTACGCGGACTGATCAGCTATTGCATTTCAAATGTTTCGCACCGGTTACGCACAGATGTGAACTGGTGCGAACACTATGTTGCAAATTTCACACAATCTGTTCGGGTGAATTTATGTTGGGAGAGCTCAATTTCTTAGAAGAGATTCCATTCCACATTTCTTATTTCGTACGTTTTGTAGTGAATATCCACTCGATTCAACGGTAATCCCAATCTCTACAAAACATAAGAGAGTTCTTTTCACAGGTTTTTTCCGGTATTTTGGTCGATGTGGGATCAAGTCGTTTTCTTCGGACTTCATGGGTAGTCCATCTCTTTTTCCTGACCAGGAGCCAGTCTCTCGCAGGTATGAATATTTTGCTGGTCAGAATTCACTTGGCTTCATTGGAACACCATATGTTGATTTCGGTGCCCGAGTATGCACATATTCAATATTTATGGCGTGTCGCAAGAATAATATTTTTGTGCAGATTCAACTTGAAAGTGAATTCAATTCAAAATCCTGTTTGAATTCGGAAGTTACAAACAACTGTGCGCAGTGCTCACCATGTGATAACTGGTTGAAAACTTTTTAACAGACTGTTTGGCAGGCCACCTTAGACTCGTGAGAAAAAAATTAAGTACATCTCACGAACTGCCTCAACCTACACAGCATTATGGTTTTAAACTTGAACTCCCTTTTTCCGGTCATTCCTTGAAAGTGATAGTGACAGTGGTTGGTTTTGAATAATTCTGGCAAATGTAAGTGTGGATATCTTCTGGATATAAAAACCAATCGCCTCTCGATACCCATATAGCAACATGATAGTCTGAGATACCGGTCATGTAACCTGAAATATAGAAGCTCGCGTGTGGAAACAGTACCGTCGTTGTCGAACAAACTGAAGGACGGCTGCGACATCAAGAAACGTGATAGAAACATTGTTTTCTCGTTAGCTTAGTGTTGGTGACAAGTTTGGTAAGCTTGTTTACTTTATAAGGCTATCGAATATGATACATTCTAGCTTTGGAATAATTCGAATTTCTGACAGAAATTACTCTGATACATAACCTTATTTCGCGGATATGGTCCAATATATCAAACTGTCTGAATATGACAATAACATTTACGGCACAACGCCGAAAAACGTTTAGACTCAGCAAGATTATCGTTTTACGTTGAATAGGTTACTCAGTTTTAAGGTATTTCATGGTCATTTTCAACCTGAAAGTGTGTGCAGGCCATGCCACTTTCTCAAACACAGCTGTTGATGTGAATTCAAAGCTCTTGACAAAATATTGATGATATTATTATGTTATATTTTGTTGGCCAATTGTTATTACATAAATATATAATCTGAATATTATTCATCGAATGTGTAACAAAAATAGGTGCTCAACTAATTCCTTTTATCACCAAACAACTGACAACATTCTTTGTCTTTGATAGCGTGATATATACAGCACAAATTGGACAGGTAAATTGATGCAGAAGTGCTTGTTTAGTGAGGTTTACTGGTCAAAACATCATCGGAACTGCAAAATCTTGGAAACTATCCGGAACATGCATTTTCAGTTGGTAAACGATCGGCTAACTGAACACAATTAACATGTCCTCATTAGTCGAAAGTTTTAGCATGAATAATTCGTTTGTGTGGTTGCCGTTAGCATGTGAGTAGAAAACAATCCAGTTACTTACCTTGAACAGGTAACGAAAACGGCTTATGCGATAGTCCCGCCAGCTAATTCATTAATACACTTCAAGCGTTTATGGGAGTTTAAAACTGCTAGCATAACAGAATGAGCGAATCACGTCAACATTAGCATTTTCGTGTACCAGCGGCACTCCTCTCAACTTGGCAGTGTATGCGTGCGACCGTGCGACCGTGCGTGCGTGTGTGCGTGTGTGCGTGTCTGAAGCCAACCAATTTGATTTCTAGGTCGACCACTGCATTGTCGAGCCATGATCACATGTTCACGTTTCACTCAGGTCGAGCAGATGTTCTGATGAGGACCAGTGTGATTGTATGGAAGCGGTAAATAGAGTGCATTTTCGGCGCTTAATACGCTTGAGTTCTGCAACAGGCGATGATACAAGGGTGCGTGTAAATCACACCCATGTGCCTCTGGAAACACACGTTGAAGATGGAATTACGATCGGAAAAGCTTGGGATTAGTAAGCAGATGGAATCAGATTTAAAGTTTGGAGATCATATGAAGCAAACCATTTGTTTTAACTGGAGAATAGTGTGGGGATTGTGTAAAGCTAACGGAATGTAAAAAGCTGTTACCACACAGATAACATGACAAGTTTTGTTTAAACGTTTGAGCAAACGATAATGAGAATATGAATCTGTAATGCATTGATCAAATGTATGTTCAGGGATTGAAAGATAGAATGGTCTAAACCTTCGGAATTATCTGTTAAAGACTTGAGAACACATATTAGAAGAATCAAAACAGGAAGAAAGGCCATTCAAGGGAACATTTCATACTATAACATAAACGTAAAATACCAGTCACGATAAGTGGCACAAGTATTCCTTGCAATGAGGGCACCAGTCCAATCGCTAGTGTAGCCTAGTCCTAAGAAACGTGACCAAATGAGCATTGAACCTCGTAGATCTCTCATGATTAACAGTAGTAATCGACGGCTATTGAATTCCAGTTCACAATGACACAAAAGGTTTGAAGCAAACACTATGCATTCAGGAAAAAAGAACTGACGTTCAGGTATAAAATCCACAACTCATTCTTTCAGCCAGTTAATGTTTGTTGTCAGTTCAATTATTTATACAGAAAAACTGGTCTGATTCCGTCTGTCATAGTTGCTGTTCTCTCGCGAAACCTTGCATTTCATATTGGTCATCCTTGTTTTCAAAATTGTATGTTGTTAATCAGAGTGATTCAGTCCCTTCGGTAACTCTCTTTAGCACTTCAAAGGTACAGTGAAAAACTCTGCGCAACAGCACAAAGTTTCAAAAACAAGAAAGACTTTACTTGAAATGAGATGAATTGTGAGAACAAGGAATGTCCACGGCATCAAATCTGCTCAGATTTGTACCGAGACGTGCTGCAGGTTTCCAACCCATGAAACAGGCACCGTAAATGCATCCCTGATTCGGTAAAGTGAAGTGGTCTTGCTACCGATACTGGTGAGCTTATGTCATCTGAACTGCGATTGTTAATCAGCGATCAGGTCTACCGTAGAACAACTGCGTGCAACAAAGTAAGGGAAAGTTTCATCAGTCTCTGTCGGTTTACAGGATGAACTAATGTCTAACTGCAAAGTAGCGACGGAATACGTCGAAGTTCTAATATATGTATTCCACCCACATTCACCGAGATTTGAGCTCCAAGATGGCCACATCACTGTGGTGTTTGTGAGCTCTTGCCGCCGTTGGCTGATTACTGTGCGTCTGTTCATTCCGTTCTAGGTTCCGCATCCCGCCTAGCAGTTACTAATTAGGAATGCGTTCACTTTCCACAGAGTACTGTGAACCCTCAGTGATAACTCTGATTGCAAGGTTTGTTTCAGGCTGTATGTCTCCACATGAATTTATAGGAGGCCAAACTTGCTATGTAGGATGTATGCACCAACAACGTCAGTCGTCAGTTTCCTTCATTTACATACACGAGCTGATAACAGAATGGACAAAAAATTAGTGTGCGCAAGCAAAACAGTAGAGTACATTTAGTTAACCATCATAGTTCGATTACAGAGGATTGTATTCCAATTGTATCTCTTATCAATGTAATAAAACACGAAATAGACAATGAGGTAGGAAGGGAGGGCAGACTGGCAATATGCAGATCAGGGAATGATTCAAATATCATGCGCACACTAACCGATCAGCAAATGTAGTGAACAGAATGCAGTCAATCAATTCATACTGGATTCACACAAGCAATCTAATCACAAGGGTACCGTGAACATAGCAGGAAACTTCGGAAAACAGTGGAGATTGAATAATAAAGAAATTAAGCAGTACAAATTAAAATACACTCAGTGATTGGCCACTGTACGATGGCTTGCTAAGTACTGTTAATTTGACTGCCACCTGACACAAAAATGGTTTCGTATGATACATAGCTAGCGTCTCTTGAAAAGCTAAGATGCCCTTGGTCACAGTCTGACCAGCAACAAGGAAGGATTTACTTTGGTCAGATAAGAGCAGATGTTTTGGTATGCCACTCTTGACAGCTCCAGTTCTGATATTCGTAAGCCGTTTCGAGATGTGCTCCAAAATTCCAGCGAGTGATGTCCTCATTTTATGACTACGTACTGCAACCTACATGTACAGTTTAGTATGTAAATTAGGTTTGATCTGGTGACCGATGACAACAGATATTTTCCCACAGTTGAAAGCATGCGCGCTGCAGAATACAGTACGATGAACTTCCTTCTCCGTCCTATTAAGGGTGCCGCAGCATCACTCTTGAAATATGGTGATGTGCACATCAGCTCAAGAGATATTTTTATGACGGCTGGTCGGTGGCCGATTAGATTTGATCGATCTTCGTCCACACTGCAACACTCGAAATTAGGGACTTCCGATAGCCACAGAAATCGAACTAGAATCGTAACCTCGTAGGCGAGTGATGAGAAGATGGCAAGTCGATCATATTCATTGGAAGAGAAGCCAAATTTATGGATGTGCAACAGTATTAAAAAATCACAGTCTGCAAATGGCTGCTCGTATTGGTGAATGAAGTCAAAAACTGTAAGTTAACCGGTGTCATAGAGAACAAAGAAATTGGCGATTAACGAAAGGCGTAACGTGGGGAGTGTACGACCAGCCTGAAGCAATATCTTTAACGCCACTTTCGCATTAGTCAATTGTTAGACAATGTGTTTTGTAGAGATTGGGATTACCGTTGAATCGAGTGGATATTCACTACAAAACGTACGAAATAAGAAATGTGGAATGGAATCTCTTCTAAGAAATTGAGCTCTCCCAACATAAATTCACCCGAACAGATTGTGTGAAATTTGCAACATAGTGTTCGCACCAGTTCACATCTGTGCGTAACCGGTGCGAAACATTTGAAATGCAATAGCTGATCAGTCCGCGTACTCCTTCGTTGACCACCCCCACGAAAAGAGCCATCCTAAAGCCTGGCAGACCGGATGTTCAAAAATTGGTAACTGACTTGCCTCCGCGATCTAAGTAGTGAGCCGGATATTGAGATGCGCGCAGTTGGATTCAACCTGCCCGTGTGAATCACAAATTACAAATATATCGTCCACGTATCTTTTGTACGGATGCGTCAAGCTTACGATATTGTGGGCCTTCTGTTCCGGAGATGCCGTAAACACATCACCCAGCAAAAGACCAATTGGACTGGCCATGACTACTCCATCCAATTGACGATAGGGCTATCCGTTGAAAAAAGCAGTACGCTTGTGGCACACGGAATTAGAAACTCGCACAGACTAGACACAAACAGATTGGGTTTGACTGGTTGTTCCATCATACACTCATCAAGAGTGTCGATCTGTATAGTCGGAGGTGAACAAAGATTGCACATCGAGATTTGCCATCTTCTTTCCGGTAATATTCACACCACGTGTGCTCTCAACACACTCACGAGCGTCCTTCAAGCTGAACATGCACACGTGGGTTCTGATCAGTTCAGGAAATCTCACTGACCATTTTGCCAGACCATGATGAGATGAATTTGCGATCGATAAAACGGGTCACGGTGAAATTCCGGATTCATGTGTTCGGGAGATCGTTCATGTCTTTCCGGGTGCTACCTTTTGACACACTTGCTGATCAATCGAGTCAGTGGTTGTACATCCCGGAGATGATTTACGATATGTCTTTCTATCGACCGGACTGCATCCATCTGTAACTGAGTTTGTACTGCAAAATGACTGTTCAATTCGGACTGCACTGTTGACAAGTGTGTGTGTGTGGCAAATTGTATGGCACATCCATGTTCACAAGTTCACCACAGTCATGTCTGTCATCATGTAGGAACAAACAGTTCGGGACAAATTACCGGATGCTCAGAGCAAAACGCTGATTATTTGGATGTTGACGTGTAGAGCATGATCCAACCGAGGTGGAAGACAGGATAGCACAGCGGCTTTATCGAGGTACATGGGTCGAAAATGCGTCGACTGGCTCTCTAATTGGTCACCAATAGATCATCAATCGAGTGACGGGTGGATGTCATTGCATATGCGAAATGGATTCCATAAGTTCCTGGATGGTGAACATTCGTTTAGTTAGAGCCATCAGGGAATTTTGCTGTGCAATCGGTACGATTGTTTGAACGTAGCAAATTGCCAAAAATGACTTCTCTTCAAACGAATAACACATTCGACTAAGGCGCTTGAATTTTGTTATGCTGATTGCTTCCGATTACGAAGGTACTTGTAACACCGACTTGGTGTTTGAAACAAACGTGCACGTGGCTATCACGCTACATTTAACACAGTAATTATGTTTCTTACACTATCGTCTTCCTCATTTACAATTGCGGTTTCATCCCGATGTTTTAGCTGGTGCTGTTGCGCGCGTGACCTTCAATGGAATAAGTGCATACCTGTCCGTACCCTCCACTTGACCGATGTTAATAGACCTGTGGATGATTTCTTCAGTCCCATCACGCACGGTCTAACGACGAGCCAATGATCTCGAGCACTGTTGGTGGCAAACATAATGGAGGTTGATAATCGATCTCATATGTACGCCGCTTACCGTAGTTGACCAGTTCGGGAAAACACATTGCTTGTTCACAGAGGCCAAATCGATATATTGGTTGAACCGACAAACCGAATGTGATTCACTTTGTGTGACTGAGCAGTGAACGGTAGCCAGATCAGAGTGAGCACAAAACTATTCTCACTAATGTACAGCTTTTCCGATCAGAGCTGATGTGAGTGTCAAAGTTAGCTGGTTAATCGGTTGACCGGATGTTGGTTGCCTCTATTTTGTTCGCCTAATCCTGGTGTATATGAGACCGGAGGTGTAACATTTAGAAACTTAAGCCGTTGGCATGAAATCTGTAAAGATAATCATCTGGTTGGTGCTTACCTTGTGTCCGGATAGGAAGAAACGATGTATTTAGTGAGTGTGTATCAACGGCTATTAAGTTCAGACTGAATGTTCCTGCTCACCGACCTCATTTGAAAGCGGTGAGGTAAACAGTGATCAGCGCGTGCTATGCTCGTCAGTTTGCAGTGTTACATTGCGCGACATATTTATGAGATCATCCAATATTATGCTGGTGGTTTGACAACGTCGAGCCGTAGGGTGTATGTTTTCAGAAGCTCATCGGTGTCGCTGACCGTCCCCGTTGAAAATTGATTGGTGTTTCGCCAGTACTTAGAAGTATTGCAGTAACATTGTAGTAAGCCCATTCGTACGAGCAGACTCTGTTAACCTGGTAAACACAGCACTCAAGTAGCCCGAGTCACATGAATGCTCGATTGAGTCACATGTTACGAGTTATTTAACACGACAGACAACAACGGTCAAGCGTGATTAATTCTACTTCCGTTGTGATAATATGTATAGCATTTGTGCACGGGCTTTCGAGCAAATCAGTTTCACGTTATAGGGGCTCGTGAACAAATTCAGACTTCGCAGTGTTCTGGCGGCAATATTCCGAGTGGGTGATTTCTGTGAGTGAATGGCAGTGAGAGAGAACAATCACGGATTCCGTGTGAGCGAGAGGAATGCAAAATCTACCGGTTGACGCTGAATATCACGATGATTTGTTCGGCAATGAAAGCAAACGTGCGCTGAGTTTCCTTAGTGCAAATAAGTCTTTTACTTTTCGGATTGCATCCACCACACTGTCCGACTGCTAAGCCGAATCAGATCATATTTTGATACTTTTAGACTTGCTTGACGATCCAGTTATGTGCAATTCCGATGTTGTCCTCATGTGACCAATTCTGATATTACGGTGTTTCTCCGAAGGCGATTCACAACATTGAGTTTCGTTTATCCAGTTCGTGAACACGTAAATAATTCAATTTTTGCGAGGTGCCAATATTTTGTTTATTCTTGTAGGTCGTATACAGGGTGGCAGCAGCAACCGAGATCAAACTCGACGCACAGTAGCAACATAGATGTAATTTATTTCGAATAACACAGGAGACTTCTAAACTAATCCCACCACAAATCAGCACTCTTACATGCAAGAAATTGTAGAACGCCTGTCCTTTCGGGAATTGCTAGTGATTCGACACGCAGACTTTACTGTAAAATGCGGCAGACTAAATGCTGTGTCCAGTGCTTCCAATGTTCCTCGTTTGTTCCAGTGGCATAGCAGCGGGTCTTAGTACGAACCCTGTTCCATCGAGCCAGACAAATACGCACCAACAACAAAATGAATAAGAAAGAGGACTCTCTGAAGAGCGTTTTACTCTCCGAGGATTATTGAAAAAAAATTACAGAAATTCATCGTAAACCACGTGTGATCAACTTTCACACTGGGACTGCTTTTTAGAAGCAAGTGTGCTTGAATTTGACTCTTAAGTATGATCACCTGATAAACGATGTAGGCAAGAATCTGCGGTCATTTTTAAATCACACCTGCCCAGCTGCTGAATTGCAACTGTTGTGCTCCATTCGCAGTACCGCTTCTCATGTTTCTGATCATAATTCAGCGGACCATTCTGCCTACCACATAGTTTATCAGTTCACATGCAGCTGCAGTGACAGGTACATTATTTGAACGCACCAAAGTTTACGACAATGAATATCGGAACACATCCTTAAGTGGTTACTGAAAATGAGGACCAGGCAAACATCGACAAGGCAGCGGTTGAGCTAGCGCCAGGTATCTTGGATTGCTAACCGTGTCCTGATTGACCCATTAACATCACTCGTGTTGTTTCAGAGTCGAAACCCGAAGCTGATGGCTCTCACGGAATCCATGCTGATCAAATGAAATCAACAAATTCTCTGCGTGAAAAAATATCAATGCTGCGCCTTTTACATGAAATCACTGGATATGTTTATGCGACTGACGAGAATAAATGAAACGTTAATATCTTGCAGCATTTGTCTTTTGGCCTTATTGAGTACACGCAGGCTTCACACATCTTTTGCAATGAAATCGAATTGTTACGCCAGCAGAGATCAATTCAGAACAATTCACAGTTGGGTCTCGATTTTGATTGTTGATTCCGGGTCTGACAATAAAATGACTTGGGTTGCAGCCTGAAAATGAATGGTAATTGAAGTACATTTGAATAAAAATGCAGATTATCGAGCATACAAATTCTGATTGTGAACAGCAAACATCAGAAGCATCCAGCTATGTGTACATCATCCGGTGTAAAAGTAAAGATGATAATCAGGAGTTTTTGAAGGTGTAAATGACGATACGGTGAAGAAGATGATCGCACTATACTACTCACAATACTGCTATTCAGCAGTTAGGCAACAGCATGGATTTTGACATTCAAATAACCGCGGGAAGAATACACGAAGAAACACTAGAGTACAGCTTGATGTGAAATGGCTCTCTGTACACAGAGGAACTGGGCATTGGCAACCATGGCTCTCGGGACGTTCTAGGACCAACATTATACGCAGAGTGGATTTACTTGTTGAAGCGCATAACCCATGTGCCGGTTCTCCAAATAAACAACCCCTTTGCCCTCTGCCTTTTTAGCTGACTAGGTTTCTACTCTAGAATATAAAAAGCAACTCGAACCCTTTCGTTTCTAAGTTCTAAAGTCGTTTTTCGATTCTTTCATATCTGTTATTTCCTACGGCTTTGAATCACGTTTGTTTGCCTTCTCTTTTAGCACTAACACAATATCAAACTCTCCGCCTTACTAAAATCATACGAAACCTATGTGATCCCGTGTTCTAGTACTTCCGTTTAATCTCTGTGTGAATAAATCGATGGTGTACCGAATTCTTCAGGATGTTTCCGAACAAGATTAAAAAAGTGAATTATTCCGCTACTTGCCACCTGTATATAAACGTATGTGAAAGTCTGTGAGCTTCCGATGTGTGACACCATATTTTATTGGTCTAACTCAACCAAACTGACATAAAGAACCGCTACCGAGGCTATTGTTAAAACGTGAACATTTGAGGGAGAAAGCTGACATAAAGCCAGAAACTCCCAGGAAGATGAAAATTTAGTGTTGTTCGACTATCATGGTCAAACGGGGAGCCATTGTTTCGAGAGGGCAGTGTACAGTGGCAGTATTTTCGCTCAGAGGTTTCGGTCGTAATCCGAACAAAACAAACACCTGGTTTCACACCTGTCATGATGAAAGTTCATGGACTGTTATCATGGCAGATTAGTATACCTTCGTTTCTCTTAAGGACGGTGTACACCTTTGTTATATATGTAAAGTCCACTTTGTGTTCTTCCCGCTGAATTAGTCTGACTCGTCCTCAGTTAGAGTGAGAACAATGTCGTAGTTACTTCTATAAGCCCCTTGTGTAACCTAGCAACTGATGGTAGACACGCCCATGTCGTGTTGTTATGGTGTTTCATTGGAACAAATACAAAGGATTTCAAACATACTGGTATTCCGTTTGTTGTTAACGAGGAATTTAAGAACAATATTTCAGTTCGGCAAGCCAGTAAAGACATAATCACAAAAAATGAAGCATCTTATACCAGACCAACAGGTGACCAGTAAAAATGCCCAACTTTCTAACATTACAGAAGGTCGAAAAATATAACAATGCATCGTTAAGAGATAGATAAATCCGTGCGGATTTTATATCCGTCCAAGGTTAGGGGTTTCACCATGTTTTCAAATGTTACTGTTAGTGTGCATCAGCAAGTCGTTTCACATATTCCAATCCGTTACTCCGAATTTTCACATGTCACCCTTTCTACATCTTCGAAAAAAACTTGATAGACTGACAAGAGGAAAGAAAAAGTCGTTCAGTCAGAAAGTAAAATGAGGGATTGTTAATTAAATATTCATACAACAGGGAGCATAGCCAGGTATGAAGTAGGTAGTATAACTTGGATAAACCTGGCCAGATAATGGTCACGATATGCTTGTCTTGGTCACTTAAGTAGGCTCACTCGGAGCGAACGAGATCACTCGCTCAAAGATGAAGTACGTTGGTGACCTTGCTGGTCCTTACTGCCCGAACGAGTATAAAACAAGGGGGTTGGGTGGGGGAAGGTAGATTCTTGTATCATCGTTAAAGTAAACACAGCTATCGGAATCATCTCATTGAAGACAAACACTGCGGTCTCCAAGTAGGTGTGGTAAGTTTTCTACCTTTTTCTTGAAAACGAAGACTACCCAAGTCGTACTGTGAAAGTTTACTCTTAAACTTTGGAAAACCGAGTAAAGACGAACGAATGCAAAGGGGTTTCTTCTGTTAAGTACTGGTATCTGCACACCAGTGATAAACTTCACATTGTTAACTCGACTAGTTTATTGTGAGCATTTGAAACGGCACTTTGTTTATCTAGTTTGAATTCGTGGCAATACGTTCTCCAGTAAACAGAGGTGGGTGAACCACAACATTAGTGAACTAACCGACCAGTGTGTACAACGAGGTGTGGTTGCATTCCCCGATGGAGTTTGAAAGCAGCAACATCCTCCGTTCTACTTCACAATCCACAATTAAATAACTTGTATACAGATTCTCTGGACGTGTTGCTAACGCATTGTTAACGGGACTCGAAGTAATCTGTAGTTCCATGCTAAAACGGTTTAAAAATTAACCCATCGTCACAAGACATGCAGTGCATGCGAATAAGCAGGAAATGTGGGCAAGCTGATGTTGCATACTGTTCACTGAAAACTAAGTGTTTTCCGAGGTTGTGCACACATTACACTTTAAAGTGAGTAGTGCCCAGATTGTCCTATCACCTCGAAGAAGACACGAGAACTATCCTGGTATCCCCAATCGATGACCCCAAGACCATGACTTCTATGCAAGTGCGGCTCACAGAATCCATCAGCTTGTGCAATATTTTGATTACTGGTGAGAAACACGAGATTTCGGCCTATACAAACTGAACACCACCCAGAGGGGATCGCAGCTTTCACATTCCCATAGTCATTTCAATTAATTTCTGTAAAAATGAAGCCGTCATCAGTAGTTCGCTCCGTTGAAAGTTGAACGTTGTTACATTTAACATGAGAGCTGTCTTGTAGCTGAAGTGATACTCACTTCGGACACACACCAGCATCACAAAATTTTAAGTGGTCCTACTGACTGGACTAGGTACTGAAGCCTTCACAGTTTACCAATATACAATTGTTGCGCAAGTTTGTTAAGCACGCATGCTTGCCTGTAGTTAGTCGACAGATATATCGTGCTCTCTGTATTGCATACGAGGTAATTTGAGCATCAGTTTTACTTGGTAAATATGTCTATTTGTTTTCAGAACACTGTTGTTGGTGGAGTTAAGGTTGATTTTACGGCCGTAAAATTCATTGAGTGCTAATTCCACACTGCCCATGGCATAGAATCTAACGACGGTTTTCTTTGTGTGTACAAAGCGGAGTCATGACAACTATCAACAGTGTGCATTTGCCCTGCTCTAACTTCCGTACCACCTGACCACAAGGAATTAGGTTATGAATGTTTATGTCAAACCATCGAACGTACATACTAGTTCGCGTGTGGGCAAACACTTTTAAAAGAAACATGGATCCACCAACCCACGGCACAAGGCAAGATCACATAACACCGATCATATGTTCAGGTTGAATCACCTCAACGTTATTCTCGTATGATGTTTAGAATGCACGTCAGTTTTGTTAACTGGAAAATTTATCTACTAACAAAAATTCTCACAATATTACGAATTCTATTTCAACATCTAATCAGTTAACAAATGACTATATTATCACATTTGACGACCAGAGATATCTAAAACAGTGTTTGAAGTGAAACAAGATCCTCGGACGTCAATATTTCGCATTTTCCTGTTGAGTAGAAACACTGTCTAGTTTTGTAAAATAAGTTTTACATAATTAATAACATTAAATGTTTCAAAGTTGCAAAGTGAACAGTACGCACACTCATACGTCTAACGCACCTTATGAAAAAAGAAACTGAGTTTAGGTTATCAAGCTGTTAGAAGTCACTGTCTTACGATTTGCATAGGATCGTCACTCCACGTCCTTATAAAAAACAATTTATGTTGGTCACCGTGTCAATGACTACACACTAGGTGCGGGCAACACATCGGTCACTCCATAAAATTGAATTAGTTTTCTCGAGAGTTCAAAGGTCAGGTGAAACTTTCTTGAATGTACTCTTCCCGAACGGGGATCTAGGATTAACAGGTCTGAACGGAGTATGCTTTCATCGTGTTCTGTGTGTTACAAGGGTAACTGCTGTCGGTCAGGTGGTCCAAAATCCTGTTGGTGATTGATATTGTTTATTAGGTACTGATCCGAACTGTAGGATACCAGTTTACTTAAGCGACAACTTTGCAACTTGGTGCCATCAGTTCGAATGTTCTGGTCAGCTGCTCCACACAGCAGTGCTGAAACACAGAATAGTTGAGAAGATCAAGCAGAGAAATCCAGGTCCATATGCGTACTAGCCTGATACTAGTCAAAACCAGAATAGACAGGTTCAGGGTCACAATTTTTACACACGAAGGACCGGTTCACTGTGAGTGTCCGGCGACGTTCCAAGTGATTTAACAACGATGGCTTTGGACGGTGTCCCTCCGACTGACTCTGGCGAGTGTATGACAGTTAACAAGGTCAGCTTGAGCTGTCTGGCTGGGTCGTGTTGAGCGACGCCAAGCAGCAAGTCTTCGATAAGTTTAAATACATGCTCTCTGACTTTACAGTGTAAGGACCTATCAGTTCTTTCAGCAAGAACGTCACCACAGCTGCAAATAAACTAGTGAACACAGCAAAAGTTGTGACTGGGTCGAACGCCACTGCAATCGTGCTGCAGTTTGTTTAGTCTGTTAATTAATTCACTTAGCTTGACCTTCACAACAGAACGGCAAGATCAGTTGAAGACCGTTTGACATCTGTTAGAGAGCTGAGGACGTTCTAAAATATTAGTATATTGTAAGTGTTTTCGGATTAAGAATGGAGCTATCTTTTTCGGGACGATGTAGAATTATCGAAGAAGTTTCTAGTGATGCACTGTCCAGCATCAACATCAAGAAGGAAGTCAAAGTCCATTATTTGATGATCATAACTCCACCAATTAATCATTCAGTGAGAACATTTTTGATTGATCGTCTGAATTATGTTTGAGTGCAATTCACTTTCATCAGATAATGGGTGGATCATCAATCGGTCGTCCAGTGGTCGATTTCCTGAGGCTGCATGTTTGCCGGATCCAATTTTACTTTCCAAGCGAACTGGCCCGGCAACTTTAATGCTGCTCGTTGCATTTCTGTTCAATTCGGGAAGTTGTGAGCAAATTCCTTCCTTCAGAAATCTGGACAGAACAATCTAATCACGGAATTCGTGAGAGATCTTCCGCAACTTTTCCTACACTCTGAACGCTCTGATACGTGCAGCTGAGCTGTAGTGAAACATAGTCAGATAGAAACAGATACAGACATAGAAGCCGTAAACACTCCAGTAGACGTTTGTCACCGGTTATTCATTGCCACATTCCATCGATCTACTGGGACAGCCAGAACGTCAGCACTAGGTGCGTGTTAGCGCGCAAGTGAAACATCTGACAGAAAGCTTCTCAGAGATTCTCAAAGGATTCTCACGTACAGTGCCAAACAGTACCAAATTGCATCCTTGATGTCCACCTTGGCACATAATCCAAATAAATGGTAGGCGGTTGAACAGGGTGGATTTCAGGCTTGGATAACATTTAGTGTGGTCAAACGAATGACATATTCCCTTTGTAATCATTTGGAGATGCGCTGGTAGGACATATACTGAAAAATCTACGTCAAAACGTCTGAATTGGTTTTTTCTTCGCCGTACCATACAAAGTTAAACTGTACACTGAATCTATACGGTTACCGTATTCAGCTGATGCTTTGCTTATCTGGCAAAAACGGCACTTCTTGAGAGTGTTGTCTTGGAAGAATCGAACCATTTTAGTTCAGTGAGTTAACTGGATAGACAATCACCACTTCGTAATAGATTTGTCTCAGCATACAAGTGCGAAGAACTACTCTATATTTAAATGGATAAAAAGGGTTTAACTTTTTTATTCGCATTTTTTCCCCAACATCATCATTTCTTTGCGTAATACTTTTCATGATAATTTGTCCGCTTGTGTTTACGTGTACATGCAGTGTACACGAACCTTCAGCCAAAACCAGAAACATGACTTAGATCGTTCTTTCAATTTTTCTGCCCATGGTTACACTTAATGATTTGAATGGAGTTCACGGGAAACTCCTAGTTACAAAGGAAAATGGTTGAGTAGTCTGCACGAGTACGAAAGCTACTAAGTCTGAAACTATTGTCCGTTTATACCGGAGCATAGATTTGAGTCCAACAACTGTATAAACTCCGGACACATGGTTATGCTTTGATCATTTGTGCTTCAACAACGTGACCTTGGAAGCAACTCCAGTTCATTCACCATTTTACCTATGGCAGCATTACTGATTATTTCACATAGTATTTCTCAGTAAATGTGCGAGCATAAATCCGTTCCAACCCACTCACTTTCCGGCTCCTAGTTGAATCAAACGAGATTAAGAAGAGGGTGGTCTTCCAAAGTCCATTGATTCTATGATACGGCTGGTAATCGACTTTGAACATTGATACTTAACTGTTCAGATTATCTATTACGTCACCACCTTACAATGGCTTACAGGTTGTCTCATGATTCATTGACCAACATTGAGTCCCGGTTGGCTGGTCAAAACTTTGTGTGCATTATTACTCACCCATTTAACTTCGAGTAATTGAATGGTCTATTTGATGAATTTGGTTACCAGTGCACCAGCTTTTTGCGTAAGTACTTTTCCCCTTGGACCGATGATCAGCTCTGAGGACTTCAGACTACCACACCGCGGTTCCAACGGTAGTTGACATTTGTGCGTAGATTTTTGATTGTAGCTGTGCACGATGTTGTTCATTTGTTAATAAACAGATCGGGAATAACATAACGTTACGAGCAATTTGTAATACTCTACGTTTCAACCACCTCGGGTGGCCTTCCTCCTGAGAAAGGAGTATTACAACTTGCTCGTAACGTTGTGTTATTCCCAATCTGTTTATCAATAACATGTTGAACACGACGCCCGAACTGTTCAACTTCATTTGTTCATTTGTTCCTAGAGCAAAAAATGACGACTTAGTGAAGATGTACAATCACACTATCAGATTGTTCAGTAGTCAGGCTGAGAAACGCATCTAGGAATTGAAGTAACCGAGCAGGTATACAAAAAGGAACATCGAAGTCCACCCCGGCGAGAATTAGTATTTTTCATACATAGACTTAGAGCTGTCAATAATGGAGTCCCGGGATTAGTATTATGCATTCATTCTCCGACTTGTCTTGTAGCATTGACATTCTTATGGGCAGCTGATGGTCTTGGTCTCTCAGACCTAAAGACTGCCGTTGATGCTGCTGCTCCTAATGTTCCCTGGGGTCCAGGTCCATCAAAATGAGTTCAAAGGAGAGTGAATCTTCTAATATAGTTTGCTTATTCCGCAAGTAGAATGAAAACGTGCGGACAAATATTTTGAGTGTTCGTCAGTTGTAGTTATGTTTAAAAAGAATGTCTGACCTCTCCATTCTCGTTCAGTTTGCCATAGAGGACAGTTTTGAAAGTGGACCCGTGGCACCTTATGAACCGTTGTCGATTCCTTTTTTGGCCGTGAGATGTGTAAATGAGACTGATGTGCTCAACCCTCATCCCGAAGGCATCCGTACCATGCCGAACAAAATTAATGTGTGGAACAATTTGCATGCAGCATGCTTCACATCTTCAAAATACAAAATGATAGCTTGGGACCGAGAAAGTTCCACACTCGAACTGTTTACTGCAACAAGTCTGCTCAAGACTATTGACCGTTTCGCAAACTCAAGTGACACCATCTCTTCTTTCGTGATACTGCTTATGGAATATCAGCGAGAGTAGCAAAGGCACACATTGCTTACGTCAACTTGCTTCACCTGTGGCATCGAAACTATGTCCAGCTGGCGCAGAAATGGAAAGTATTTGTAATACGTATGAAGCTTATACGAGTTCCATTTCCATCTACAGTTTGGAAACATGGCCTAATCATGCCGACTGTCTTTCTGTGTTAGAGCTTCATCATCTCCACCAACTAGGCCATAATAAGTAGGACAATTGTGCATACAATGCGGCAGTTCGTTTGTGCGCAGTCGGGAACATTCGGCTAACACGATCATTTGAACAGATATTCACATTGTGCAGTCTGCGTTGTCTGGGTAATGTATATCCCTCGAAAGTTCAGCATTTATCGCAACTGAGGTCCTCAACATTTAGGACTGGTGTCGTGAAAGTCACCCAACGACGTTGTCAGAGGTTCAAACTTTGAGCGGAAGGAAACGCATTAGTAAAGTGTGGTAATTCACAAATCTTCTTGTGGCTTAGTGATTACATCCCCTTGGTTTAGTGGATAATTGTTTGGACTACAATCTCCCGCTTATTCACGAGTCGTGGGTTCGATTCTGTGGTTCACAGCCATAAGCGGTGCTATTGGGACCGGTCGAAATAGCTATCTATCATTTTCCTAGTGGTCACTGGAACCAAATTATTGCAAAACGACTGACTGCTAAACGTGTTTGAAGTGGTGAAGTTCCACAGCCAGTGGCTTGTCTGCATCCAGACGTTTAGTTTTGTTTAGTCCCTTCTTAGTCAGTTCTGATCAACTCCCCCACCCTAATATTGTACGTCACTGTTGCCTCACACCATTACATCTGCTGGTCGGGTTCATGATCCTTGTGGCCGAATGAAGAAAACAGACATCTGTTAACTCCGGTCTCCAAAACATAAGACTGCTGCAAATAGGATTGTCGTTGCCACAAATGTCACATTCTTATTACGGTTGGATCATCGAGCTAAGCGCAGCCATATCACTCACTGCGATCATGAGGAACTTAGGGAGAACAATTATGCGTACAAGAAGATCATTCCGGTTGAATTCCCAAAATTCTTAAGTGAACACGGCTACGTCGATCGACTGAACTCATGTACTGTGGTCTGATGACCGATTACGTCAGTTTCGTCTGATTAATCGTTGCATTATCTGCGATAACCTCTGCTTCACTAAATGAGAACATTTTTGACTGTATAAATAAGACGGGGGCGAGCGTGTATTACAACAGTAGGCACAGAAATTTCCGTTCACAGGTTCCTTACCAGAGAACATTCCTAGTGCATTTTGTCGCAAATCGAAAATGACCTTGCGGTTATTGATCCCCTTGAGCTTCACAGTAATCGCTAATGCAACCCACACGGATCAGACACACGGTTGGCGGCATCCGATTCGGATTCGCCTGTCACAGTGACCGAAGCCAAAGGACGCCCGCGCTTAGCCATCACTGCAATTGGCTTGCGCTGCACCAGTTGCAGTTCCACCAACACACCACATATCCAGTGTAAACCCGAAGGAATAAGACCGGGAGGTGTGCCAGTAGGGCCTTTGTGTCCAGCCGGCCAATGCTGGTTAGCCACTTGATTGGCTAATAAGGAAAGGAAACCCCGATCTCTCGGAAACTAAACAGAGAGAAGCTGCAATGACGAGATCTACACTGAGAAGAAAGATTTTTGAAGTGTAATACAAGAAGCGTTGCAGTATA
>QNGE01003921.1:0-19505 GCA_008508345.1 Paragonimus westermani | reverse complement strand
ACACAGTCTCCACGCACAACAAACGCACGCATCTGCTTTTTGTCTGGCTGCTCCCCATCGGCCAATCTGACAAGGTTGAACCCGCAAGGACCGAAGTCCTAGTCAGCACAGCCCTGCGGATCAAAACAGCACGCAAGCCTGACCACCACGCCAATGTAGCAGAAAAGCTCTCATTCACACTTCCATAACCTTTACATAAGTTTACTAGTACAGTTCATATTAACCAACAACCCGCCTATTTTGTTGGCATCCTAGAGACTATCTTCCCGTTCACAATAAGGGTTGTTGGGACTAAAAGAAGTAAGGCAAGTATGGCAAGCTAATTAGCTAGATACACATAGTTATGCTGGAAATAGTGACGAGCTAACTGGCTAGTATTCATCATAAGTAACGTAACCAACGGATGTTCCAAATGCTCGGGAACATGATAATAATGTAGGGTGGAAAATCAGCTTTCTCACTGAGTTTAAAAGTCCGAAATGATCACAGGATTTAACATCTGATATTATTCAGAGTAATGCGGATGCAAAACGATGAACATCTAGCCCATGCAACTAGGTTGCTGGCAGAATTTTAACACCAGGTTTGAACCGCTTGATGTCCACAACTGTAAGCTTCATACTGACCGATTATCCTGCAATCAGAAAATTCACTCGGAACTTGTTCGGCCAATAGCACTTCGTTGGGTCCGTAACTAATCTTCGTTTATCGCGCAAAGTAAATTTGAAACTTAATGAAACAACAGTTTTATAACCCAATAGATTTTTGTGAAAGAACTGTACTGAGTGAGTCAAAAAAACCTAAATTTTGGTATTTGAAGGTATTTTTAAATATCTACATGTGATGGTTTAATGGTATAAACTGACCAAAATACCAGGCTACTGCTGGCTGAGCACCAAGCAGCACTTTGGTGATATTAAAAAAACCGGTTCCTAGTGCAAAATGGACCTAATGGCTTAAGAGAGATATGTTTAGTTTATCTACCAGAACTAGAGAGGAAGTCAGAACTGATCTTAAACCTGATGAGAAGAATTGATGGAGCCCTCTACTCTAATGCCTTCTCACATAAAAGCAAACAAACAGGCTAACAACGCACACCTCAGCAAACAGGTCGCACTTACTGGAAGTGTTCAGAGTCGGGTTAGCGGAAGAGTGAGTGCATTTGAGATCATTCTGTAAAACTGGCGATTGGACCAGACATATTTTTATGGTGACAAAACATTTTCTTCCACTGAAAATGCTGATAGTCACTGCCCAAAAGTGTAGGCTAACATGTACACCAAGTCAGAATGTGTTTAGAGCCCTACTCGACCAGCATAAATGTGGAATACACCCCGCACTACAAAGTTCCCGTTCACTCCTGATTCACGTCCACAAGTCACCAGCTGCACACAATAACCAGGAAGCTGCTCCAGTGTTTAATGTGCACAAGATCACATGACACTAGATTTCGAAAACATCCTATTTATTCGCCTTCAACCACCAATACACGCTTATAAACCTCTCGACACAGTTCACACCATCACAAACAAATGTACTGAGGACATAAAAGGCCTTTCCCTTCCTCTACAAACCAACGGGGCAAGGGATTGGAGTCGATGTGGTAAAGGCCTAATTTTGTATCGCATACCTATTTAAATGTTACACTCAAAAAATACATATGATGAGATGTGCTATTTTCACACAGTCACGGTAATCGCGCAAAACACAGTTTGGGCATATGGAAGTTTATGTTAAAATCCACGGCAAACATCAACAATCATATCAGATGAGTAAAAGTTTTGGGAGGTGAACTCTTATAACAATGACCGAGTCCTGGTTCAAATGTGGGACGACAGGCCTTACACAATCTACAGTCATACTAAGCTTAAGCGAAAAGTCCGCAATCAAGGAAAACTGTTTGGCTGTGACACAAACAGATATAATCAACAAAAAGTGTCTCCGGCAGAGGGTTGTTCGAATTCGGGAAATTGTGAACATTATCTGTTCACACACAAATAGAATAAACAGAGTGGAAGATGACAACAATTGTATAAAAACAGTGCAAGATGCAAAAATACTCTGATATTGTAAGAACATTAGACTGCGATCACCTCACAACACAAATAGTAAACCATAATTTACGGGGTAACAATTCAGTTCGAAACAAAACCAACGCATCAAAGCACCGCACGAAATCCCATTGTGCACGTGGAAATTCTCTCACAAACAAGCTGGTTTAGAGTTAGTCCTCATTAGACCAGACGGACCGTTTTCACATCACAATGTTACAAGAAATTCACTGATGTGGTGAACGGAAAACAGGTAGAAAATCTAAGTCAGATAAATGAAATCATTTAGCACTCAATAAGTTCACAAGAAATTAGGTCTTCAGGGTCGGGCTGGCGCAAGTAAAATGCCTATATCAGAAGCATTCGAATACAAAATGGTGAGCTACATGGATGAACTCTGATAGCTCCAGCTGTGATCGGAATTCGGCTCCTTACCGCCATTCACTGGAGGTTCTTTGCTCATCAGAGAGAGAAAAAACACGTCAGTCACTTTGGCAAAATAATTCGAATACATCATGTGTGCCAGTAGAATGCCACCAAATGCCTTTGTTAGTTCACCGTTACGCAAAGACGGATGATATAAATGAACATATACTAAACTTTCGGTGAGCTTTCTTCATTAAGAAGTTTGGAAGAGTCTGTGGATTGACGAAATGTATGAAAGATGCTTGATGGGATTCAGTAAGTGAACAGGACATCAGTAAACAATAGACACATATTAGCCAACCGTCATTTTGAACAACTCTTCAAAAAGGAGACTGGACCTAATCATCCGTGGTGAACATACGTAATTCGGCGCCACAGACTGTGATTGGTTTATAACGGTGACGGAAGCGTGCGAAACTATTGTTTTCTGTGTAATTGTGTATAAGCCCGCGTGATGTACGAATCAGACAGCTTTTGTGACGTATATGGAGGCGAACTGACTGCTCATTCGCTATCTACACATCGCAGGTGGTATACTGTAGATAAGCGAATGGCACGACCAAGTATACATGTCAACTGTCCGTTGTTAGACAACGTAGGATCGTGGTGATACACCGTAACATAGGCGACAGCCATTGGTCTAAAAATGTTTTGTGTTGTACTACAGCATGCGTTGGGTGACCGACTGCTGCCAGCACAATCTCTGGGTGAGTGATGTTTAATAGTATTCAAGTTGTCCACAGTAGTCACTCATTTTGTTTCCGTTTGCTGTCGGGTAGTTGATTTCGAAATCGTGTGTTGCAGCACTGCTTTCTTTCGTGTGTGGAGGTATAAGGTTGGAAAAGGTACTCTCGAACAACGAGCATTCCGATCACTTAACTGTTGGCCTTGACCTCCTGTTGATTATCTCATGCGTTCCAGAAACCAAAACTAATTCGTAGAAGTTTGGTGTACATTTCAACATATCTACCGAGCGCAGCAATAATCGGAATGAGTCACCGACGTCTTACTAATCTATGGAATTGTGTTAGCTCCTCACTACCAAGTTAATCTAGCTTTTGAATCACTGACGCTTAGTAAGGTTCCCAAGGAAGCACTGTCCTGTTGTCTGGCACATTAGACGTCTGAGTTTGGGATTCCGGATCGGATTTCCCAAGAAAACCTTGTTTCTTTTTGTTCCACAGATCAGACTGCTGAGGTAGAGACTCAGCTTGAGGTCACATATGTCATTGTGAACTATGCCTATTGACACACGACGCTGTCGATCGAGACGTGGAATGTGCACACCTCACTGGATCAATACACAACTAGGCGTCTCACTTTACTGATCGTCACGGAACTCCGCCGTTATGGTATTGGTGTTGCAGCTTTCAGAGAGATCCGGGAATCAAAGGCTGGATACGGAACTTGGCGGACGGCGTTCAGAGGCATGGTTTTTGTTTCGCGAACCGCACGGCTCAACCGTCGAATCGTGTCCATGGGCTTGTTACTCCGTCGAGGTGAGTATGCTACATTTGTCATTGTTTATGGTCCAACTATGTGTCACACTGACGCTAAAAATAACCAGTTCTATGATCAGGTGTCTGCCACAATCCGATCGTCGTTGGCGAGTGACCGACTATTTTTTCTGGGTCATGCGAACTCCGGATTAGCGCGCGACTCCGTAGCCTGGTCTGGAGTGTTCGGACCCTACAGTATTTGTTCAGTCAATGGGAATAATGAACGTCTGCTCCATCCATATGTTACTCACAGGTTGCTTAACACAAACGCCTGATTCACACTGAGTGTGAGCGACATCACGACATGGACTCATCCACGAAGTGGTTATTACCATTCGTTCTATTACGTGACTGTGAGACAGCGTAACATTCGTGAAGTGTATATCACTCTAGTGATGCAGCATCAGCCACAGGTTGGAGAACTGTGAGTCAAGGACCACTTTTCAACGTGCATTTGTCTTTCTTCTGAAAGACGCCGCTGTATCCAATTCCCCTGAAGATACGTGGCACCACTTCAGGAAAGGGGTGGCGGCAGCAACCAGTGAGTCAATAAGTAATCGGTAGCAGAATCACCTGGAGTTGCTTGTTGTTCACAATGCAGTTAACTCCACCTTGATACACAAGGAGAACATTGCGTTGGGCACTCCCACAATAGACCCAAACAGGATGTTCACTGTCAACTCGTCGAACGGCTTCATGGATTCAAGGAGAACTGCTGTAAAAAACAAGGTGACTTGGTGTATGGGTTTGTTGACCAACGACAACACGAGGCGTTTCAGGACTAACTTATGGCGGTTTTCAGCCCATCCCTGCAGTCTACCAAAGCATTGGTTGACGGTGACTCGGGTTTTTTAAGCATTCAACCAGCGGACATCGTGAAGGACTGGAGCAAGCACTTTGACGGCCTAACAACCGGTCGGCTACTAATGGTTGAGTGACCGTGAATTGTCTACTGCGGCAATTTGGCAACCCCCCACCTGCTGTCGTCCTAGATTTTACAGAGATGCAGACAGCTACCAGACAACTGCGGAACGAAAAAGTTGTAGGTGAAGATGCGTTGTCAGTGGGACTTTTGAAGTATGGCGGCCAAGTTTTGTAACTTGGTTTGTTCCACTTGGCTTAATTAATCCGAAAGAATGAAGTGGTCTCGCAAGGGTTTTAAGATGCCTTGTCCGTACTTTCTTCCAGAGACAACAGGAGCAGACATATCCCCGATATTTATTGGGAAATCCGTCTGGTGGTTTATGCTGGAAAGAGCTTAACAAGAGTCCTTGGGAAAGTTTTACAGAACAATGCTCCAAACAAGCAGTGTGGATTTTAGGAGCTTCACAGCATAATGGATAATGTGTCTGCCTTTTTGCAGATTCAGTAGAACTGCCCAAACTCAACCATCCGCTGCACGCTGTCTCGGTTGGATTCGTCAACACGTTTGATCCCGTCATCTGTGAGGCGCTGTGGACAGTGCTTAATAAGTTTTGATGGCTAGGTGAGTTTTTCAAGTTAATTAAGATGTATGGGAATATGAAGACACAGGTGGAATCGTGCGACTCGGCTTTTGCTGAGGTTGGCACCGTCAATGGCGAGAAACATGGTTGTACCTTACCCTCGACCCTACATAGTTCATATATGGCCGCACTGCAACTGGTTGCTCTGAAGACCTCTTAAGACGGTTTACAGGGTGAATACTGTACTCCTGACCGCCTGCTGAGTAGTCGACATTTTACCGCCTCAACTAGGCTACGTAATTCGACCAGGTTCAAGCTACTGTTTTCAGATGACTATGTGTTATTTGCACACAAGTCAGAAGAACTTCAGCGACTGGCCAGGGCTTCCTCGACTGCGGTATCCAAATTTGGATTGAATATCAACCCAGATGGGGATTTGACTCTCTCAGGCCTCACTTGGCGGAAGCGATGTGCCTAAACCTGGGATTCACATCAGTACAAACATTGTGGACAGTTTAATAAAAGGCCTACCACTTGGGTAGCAATCTGTCGAAAGATCTGTCCACGGGTCGCAGTTTGTTAGGTTGTACGTTACACGTTGTCGACAACTTGTCAAGTGTCTCTGGAAGAATCGCAGTCTGAAAACAAAAACCAAGCCACTTGTTCATAGCTGAGAGATGTTGTCTGTGCTATCGTACGTCAGTGAAACTTGGACACTGTACCATCAAAATGCGCGGTATCTGGTCGGTTTTCATCCGCAGCGTCTAAAACGCATCTCCGGTACTCCGTGATCAGATATGGTCCCGAACACTGAGATAATTGGGCAAGCGAACACTACAGAATTAAAACCATATTGATACTAGATCAATTTTGCTGACTAAGACATCCGTCGGGTGGTCTGTGAACAAATTCCGATGCAGCTGTTCCACAGACAACTAAAAGCAGTTAAGCGAAAGCTGGGTGGCCGTACGCTGCGACACAGGAACGTCGTTTTACTAGGCTTTCCGAATTGCACCATCGATTTTAACCCTTAAAATAACTCAGCCCTGAACCGGACCGCCTGGATGAATACAGTATGGACGGGTGCCCAAAGGCTCAACAAAATCAGCTGCGTATCCTTGAGCTGTAGCACGCAGTACACAAAACCCATAGGTGCCATGGATCGTGGTAACATTGTTATATTAGGTTTCGATGAGTAAAGCTAGGAACACGTTGGCCGTTTCGTTTTTTCAGGCAGTCAATATACTTTTTGTACACCGTCAACGAAGAGGTGACAAGTTTGCTAGGCGCAATTAAGTTGTGGTGTTTATATGTTTTTCGTTTGTAACTAGCCAGTGACCGTCAACTTTTGGTGAAATTTCAATCTCGTTTACAGAACCTGAATCATGGTGACTTTTAACCTTCTCTTCTCTACAGCTTTTGGGGAACATCACTATATGGTCAGGGTTTCATTTGTTTCTCGGCTCAACTCAGCGTTTTTGTTTTTTCTTCCTCATTCTGTCTAGAGTTTAGTAGCATGAACTCTTCCACCGAATCACTTCTAATCTAATATTTTCATTAACTCTCTTTTCAAGTCAGATTTTATTGATCTGACCATTTTTTGTTTCCATAGAGAAGGGTTTTACTTTCATACTAGCCCACAATCTGGTAAACCAGCATTGACCAGCTGGTCCACAAAAGTCTTCGTTCACCCGCTTCTCTGTCTTGTTGCTTCAGGATTGCACCGGATGTAGTGGATGTGAACGGATCGGTAAGACGTGCATTGCAATTCGCTCATGCTAAAGTTTGTGTACAGGCGTTCTTTGGCATCGGCCGCTGCGACAGGCGAAATCGGAAGTGGGTCCCATCAACTGTGTGCCTACGTAAGCTTGCCTGAAACTCATTGATGACAGCAGAACATTAAAAATACAACTACGACAGTGTGGTTTAGGCAGTTTGTTCGTATGAAGAAAACAAGCTTATAGGAATCTCCAACTTAAGGTGGGCGGATTGTATACAGCCTAGCAGGAATGTTAATGAAACATAAGCAAACGATGGGTGTTTTTCATTTCTACGGGCTGACCGTCACTCACAGTCGGTCGCGGCTTCATAAACATATAGACCTCTCAGCTTTGCAATCTCGAATGGAAGTGTTATACTGTTGCTAAAGCGTATCAATAGTATGGATCATTGCAGTGATCAGAACTAGAACTCCGGCCATACTTTTATGGAGCAACCATCGCGCCAGTTATCTTACGCTGGGCAGGAATGATCAGTTGCACCTGGAATTTCAGCCACACGAGGGTGTTGATTATATTGATAGGATAATCCGAACATCTCAATGTTAGTATGGGACAACGATCGTTTCAAACAAAAATTTTCATGACAAGGTGAAATAGAGGGATAGAACAGTCATGAGCTCAATCATGTGGCCGGCAAATTAAATGCAACCGAGAGATTGCATCACGATATTAAGAATAGTGATTAGTAATAAAAATGGATCGTTGCCACAGAATTTGCTCTTGTAGTCCTCTGAAATAAGTGGTTTTAGGTGGACTATAGTTCCTTCAGTTGGTGTAGAGGATTGTTCCAATAAACCACAGTGACCTGTTTCGGAGTAATCAGATCGCACGTTCTTGATGAAAGACATTGCGTCAGCTGTCTAGTAGAACTGATTTATTGGATAACTTTTAGTTTTGGAATGATACAACGGGTTCTATCAATTAGTTTGAGTGAACAAGGTTGTCTTTAAATCGATGGCTGCATATATTTTGCAGAGAGCCATAAATAACACTCAGATATTTTCCACTGTGATCCCGCTGTTTGTTGTTTACCAATTTCTGGTCCACAGCCACCGATTTCGGTCAAATGTCTGTCGTCAATTGGTAACTACTTAACATGTAAAGTTTCCATTACGCAAAAATTCACCTAATCCTTCATCAAGATGTGCCCAACCAACTATTTTCAGGGGTACACAGAGACAGACAGGGTTTTTGTGTAATAAATCATATTAGTAAATCATATTAGTAAATCATATTAGTAACTGACGAACCCACTTCAGACATTCTGCCTACGATGTAAAAAGAGCGCAATGTATTTTTGTTTCTATTCTAAGCTAGCCTATTTGATGGTAACACTTGGGCAACTAGAGTTGATCAGAATCTGATGACCAGGAGTTCTTATCAAATGTCAGATAACAAGCTGCGAACACGAAGCAATAGGTCGTAACACATCGACAACAATGACCGACGACCGGCAAACATTTCTTCACGGGAAACCTTAGGAACTCCATGAAATACCGAAAGTTAGTTACTTTCCAGGTTAAATTCGTTCTTGCAGAAGATCAATTACTTTGCATTATGCGACTTACATTGACTCTCAATGCAGCTTCATTTAAAATCAATAACACGGAACGATGTAAACTGCTTCTGGTATATGTAAAGGACGCTTAACAAACTTTCATATCACTCGTTTTTGTGAATAATCCATCACTGTTCTTATCTGCTATTCTACATAAAAAAATGTATGAAGCATTGTTCAACATAGTCGTAGACAAACAAGGGGTAGTTAGATTCCTTTGTGAGCTGCAGAACCATAAAACTGACAGAAGACTAATATTACACCATCTTTTCTCTAACAAATTCTGTTGTTTCTCTACAGGTAAAATATGGTAGAGCAAAATCACTAAATGGCATGTTTTGTTCTTCACCATAACAGCATCAGCCTCACGAACAATTACTTTGCATACAACTGACAAAGTAATACCGTTGAATTCTAATTCTCTCTGTGTATCACAGGTGGAGTTTGCCTCGGATTACAAATTGTGTTCGTCTGACAAAACAAATGTTGCGTTGTCAGATACTGCCTTGAGGTTGATCACATGAGTTATTTTCGGTTGCCAATTTTCATTATTCCGGATAGTATATACATGCTTTGGACACAGCTTGATAGACACGTCACCATTCCGGTTCTTAGATGACGTTCAGCTCCGTCAGTACTGAATGCTTTACACCTCCAGTTCTGTTCATAAATTATATATGATTCGATTAACCGAATCACTGTTTACTCTTTCAGGGATATTGGGAACCGGACAAATTTGTTTATCACCGTTCACTTCGTAGTATTGAAAGCAAGAGCAATCACGGATATCGATCACTATTCAAGCAACTGAAACAAAACACCCCTTTTGAACTGCAGTCGTAGAATTACCCTGGCCGACTGATTCCCACATTGTCATAATTGGGCTTTCTTACAAACTGTTTCAGTCAACACCTATGAAGAAAACTTTGTTCTGAGTGATAGAGTCACTTGTAAAAATCTGTCCTTCTCGGTCACATAGCACTTCTTTCCATGTTTTGCAATCAGCTTGTTAACTGAAAATTATCATTCCGCGTATTGATATTATGGGTCGCATGGTAAATCTGTTCATCTTTCAGTCACCTGATCGGTGTCTTTACTTTCTACCTGAAGCATCTATATTGAATCGAATACACTGTGATGCCATCACGAAGTGTAACAATGAACACCTGAAGCTAGCCCACGCAGTCCATCAGACAACCGAAAAAAACAGTAATCGGAAATAAAGAATTCCGGCCTAGTTTCACAACCCGAAACAAAGTTTGCACTACCATACACAGAAGCTATGGCAATCCAGCAACGTCACCTCGTCACAGGTGTGCAAAATGCGATGCTTGTGAGAATGTTTCCACCTAGTAAAAAGATAAGTTGTGACCTTGGTGACCTCTTTTTGTTGTTTAGAGGTTCGCATACTCAAATCTCGGTGAAACAAAAGTCGTTTAAGAGGGCAGCATGTGGCGTCAACAGCCTGTTGTGCTGTTTACGTCTTAATGTAATGCATCAGTTTGTTAGTCCTTAGCTGACTTACAAACGTACTTACTGAATCAGGAAGAGTAAGCTATAATGAACGCTAGTTGCAATGAGATTTTATACCGATTCCGTTTGCTGTACAGTCACTGAAGACGATTCCCAGTGGACCGACGTTTGCCCAGTGATATTCTAGGAACCGTTCACCATAAATAAAAGAAGACTTGGGAGATATCTAACAAATTTAGGCACAGGCTTTACTCTCAGCTGTTTGTGTGGTTATTACAATTATTATCATCGTTATTTATACACAGAAACTCACGGGTTAGTTGTACCTTTTACATCAACTTCATTAGGGTCCATAGGTGAGTGCCGATATCTCGATTAATTGTATCAACTGTGTTAGAATTGAGTCTGACTCACTTCCCCAGGCAGTTATATTATTTCTTCGAAGTTTGAAACATTGAGTTCCCTTTAACCACTTCATCATAGCAGAAAGAAGACATCGCGACATAACATTCCGTTTACTCACATCAGTCGCCAACGACACTCTACTAGCAAGTGGATAAGTTCATCAAGACATATAGTTCGGTGAAAAAGAACACTGGACCCATACTCATGGCTCAAAAGAAAGGTGTTTTCTTATTCTTGTCTTTCGAGAGCAAACATCTAGCCAACAATATAAAGCACAAATTGAAGTCTGATCTGGCTAGATTGTATGCGGTTGCGCAGTTGAACTTAGTTCAAACCACCAGACGGCCAGTTCTCCTCAATTGCGAAAGCGGTTTGCCGAACTCTTCTATCTCCCATGTTGTGTACCATTTCATTTTCCGCTGTAGTGACGTTTACATAAACAGAACAGATCGATAACTATCACAGTGAGTCTCCGGAGGCATCCCGAAGTGAGTGAAACAGCTGATGAAGCACTAGACTCAACCTGGTGCACTGAGGGCTCGGAACCCAATGTCATCGATCACCAGACACCTCATAACAACAGGCCACCAAGCTGACCCATTAAGCTCATTCAAGATGCTGTTGCGCGCCGAGACCCAAAGTTATTGGTCTTTTGGGAATCGATTTTTTCCGAACTTACCAGCCGACGTTATGTGCACAACAATGGTTGAGGCAATCTATCGAGTTGCCACGGTAGCGATTACAGTATACTTTGTGTGTTTGAAGACGTGTCTAGCCCTTGTCCGTCCTTATTTGTATGATGTACACAATTGGCGTGTTTCACGTTGGTGGCTGACGAGAGTAGATGAAAAGTTAACATGTCACATTATATCTTCTTTCTGCTCTGGTGATTTGAAATTGTCAGTCAAAATTCACGGAGGCATATCGCTGGATTTTTGACTTTTACCTATCCATAGATTCTACCTTGAGCATCTATGGTTCAAACAGTATGGGGTTTGCAGTTGAGGTTCAAGAAGCACACATACGTGAAAGAAAATGACAAACTGAAAACCGGTTGTGTACTTTCGGCGAGTTTTGGCTAGTTATCACATACTTCTCATCATATCTTAAATTGCAACTCACCCATGATTGAAGTAATATAGTGAGTCAAGAAGGCGGATAGCACAGATATAGTATATTCGGAAAGTTAACACAAAATATATAAGTTTCAACATCACCACTACAAACAAACACACTTATTTACATATAAAACTAACCCAGAAACGCCACAATTGCTAATACCAGGTTCATTTACGCAAAACACCATTTCATGCCAGAGTTCACCCCAAAATTTCTTCGTGAATTTCCCCTTGGTTACTGCAATATCTAGATAGGTGTTTCTGCCTGACTACTGACGAGTCGTGTAGTGTGATCGTTTGTGTTCTTCACAGTAATACCCACAGCATGAAAGTGCTCCTTACATTTGCACTGATATTCAGACTCACTTTAGTTTGCGACAGGTTGTAAAAATTACCTGCAAATGAGTTATTACATTTCACTCTAACTGCTAGCCGTCTATACAATGGGATGCGTGGTCCTAGTACACAAAACTGAAGAGCCGTGAAATCCGGAAACCGTTTCTGTGCTTTCGGCACGTTTTGGTCATTAGATACAGACTGTTTATTTTATCATGCCTTGTATTACTGTCATCATCACTGGGTGTGATAGATCACCATACTTTCGGAAAATGGACTTTTTAAACCGTAGGCTGTGGTAGGAATTTTGATGATTTGGGTTTTTTTCGTCACCAGTTTCTTCCCTCTGTTCCTGACGTTTGTTGTAGTGGAGTAGGTTGGAGCAATCGACAGAAATTTGGCCGCAAGACATGTTTGAGTTATAGCAGATTATTCATCAGACAAGCTGTTAGGCTTTCATCTTAAACTTATTCTCTCCGAACTATTCACAAATCATTGGATCCATTCACCGAGTTTATAGTATAGTTACTGAAGCACACATTCTTCTAGTTTCATCCAATTACCTGTCTACTTCAGAGTTCATTCTACCAGGCTTGCCAAATAACAAACTGTAAGATCATTCTGAAGAATTGCCATAATTTTTATTCGAAGATAATTTCCTAAGCTCTATTTAACTGTTCATTTATGTATTACGACACTACTTGAAAGACACTGGAATTTCATTGAGCTTTCCAGTGTAAAACACAACAGGCTTAAACTGTTTTCCGAGCTTAACTGAATACACATAACCATGATCTTCTCAAAAGTACTTATGGAAAGATATTCGTCACCGTTTCTTTTGTGATTTATGGAATGAGGTTTCAGTTGGATCTAATGTCTTAGGCGTGCTCAGTGTTACCTTAGACCTAGGTGTAACTCAAGCCGACCAGTTTACGGAAACTCAGCTGCACAATAGGTAGCATGAGGACGTTCTGAAACATAAGGAATACGCATTTCGGGCATCTAGCCGACTTCCATGCGGGCAATTTTGATCTATTCTATGATAGATAGCTTGTTTTGGCAAACATTGGTAACCTAGTACACACAGTAGCGTGTAACGTTATACTGGCACTAAAAGGAAAGTAGGAGAGGAGAATGATGGTTGTTTTTATTTTTAAAAAATAGTTCCGACGTCCCAGCTTTCAAGGGTAAATTTTGTCAAAGGCAATTCCTAAGTCAATTCATTCTACAAGTAGGAAACTAATTAGACTATGTAGCTTTGCTTGATGGTTTATCAGCTAATCATGATGAATACAGTTCCCTGTTAACTTATCATACTAGTGTAATAAGTTGATTTGGAAATGTTCTTGACGACGACAATGTGATAATGACCTTTGTGAACCATCGGACTGACATCATATGACGTACGTTCTATGTAACTCCACCAGAATCAGTTTTGGTTTGTACATTTGAAAACTCGGAAGGCTCACATAAATGCCGCCTGGTAAGTCCTTAAATTAAAACTGGACCAGACTCTGTCAAGTGGTGGCTGTATATTTTAAGCCAGAATATTTCGTAAACTGATGGATAGCTGCACTGATTGTGATTCTTCGTTATCCGCGTAATATTTCCTGGAAGTGCTTGTACTTATCGTGTTGCCAATCAAAATTATGCTTTTGACAGAGAACGTACATATTCCTTAATATCAGGTACTCGTTAGGCACCTTAACCACCCTGGGCTCCTGGGTTAATCTCATCGTCTCAAATATGCTCACTGAGATAATGGGATTGAAGACATAGGTGAACACATGTTTTCGATCATTCATATTCAAGTCGGCACAATTATGTAAGGGGTAAATAGGGTTAGATCGAGATATCGATCAGACATATCGGAGAAACGAGGTCACCGGCCGGTCAATTGGCGATGGCTTGGTTGGTCGGTTACTTCACGCTTGTTCATTAGTTTTACCGCGCTCTTCGGCCATCGGTCCGATGGATTTGTTGGTGTGGTAGGTGCAGCGTCTGAAAAATCCGTTTTTGATGGCATAATATCGGGTCAGTCAGATCTGATCGATATTTCGATCTTACTCTAATAACTTCTATGATTGTACCGGCTTGAAGATAAATTATCGAAAACGTACGTTCGCCTATATGTCTCTATTTTCATTGTCGTAGTGCGCATATTTGAGAGGTTGAGATTAACCAAGGAGCCTAGTGTGGTTAAGGTGCTCAACAAGTACCTGAAGTCCACCACTCGTCTGGTAGAGGCGAGGGAATTGATAAAACTCATCACATTTCTGAATATTTCTAAGCTGTAACATACTGATGTTTCTGTTTGAAATCTTTCGTGGAAAATCAACCTCTGTTTGTGGAACATACTATCTCATAACATCAACAGTCATCGAGTCTGTCTTGTACATTGGTTGTGGAAACTCCGTCCAACAACATCGTCTCCTTTTCATCTGTAGTGATTTAAGCAGCGCTACTGGGTTTTCGCCATGCATCACATTTTTCCGTGCATGATATTCCTCAACAACTGTTGTTATGGTGTTTCAGCGATATTGATTATCTACTAGTTATCCGTTTTTTCTACGTCTCTGCGAACATGGCAACCGAAAAAACACTTGAAATTTTTGGTGGACCGTTTTGCGCTCTGGCTTGACGACAGAGAAAATCATCGTCTTATTCTCAACACTTACCAGCTTGTACCGATTCACATCGTGCCTCAGTTTGGCTGTGAACTTAAAATTGGACAATTTCGCGAATCCATCTTACGTAAACTATCTTCACAATTGAAGAAAATGAACGACAGAATATCCATAAACGCTCCAATCAGAGGACATGGGATCAGGTTTAGTCCAACTGCTGTGGAATACGTGAGAGCACATGATACAGTGGACTAGTTCGACAGACGTAGGTAGCTAGGTGGTCACGCACCAGTAATTTAGATAGTTGTACGTATTGTGGAATATTGATTTATAAAATCACTTTGAGACAAATATCGGACACTACTTGAGCGCTGTAGGTCTATCAGAACTCTTCCTCTTTACTTTCTCCTGACAGTAATGTTTGTATTTGGCTTTGTATTTCATGAAATTTGAAATTTGTTTTATACGGGTCAAAAAGTGACCTGTGGTATCCCCTTTGATGCCATCATCTGTGTTGCCAAAACAAAATTTTCGGCTAGAGCGAAAGTGCAGACAAAGGCAGTTTTGTTTCCAAAAGAGAACAGGAGAAACGTTTCGTCCAAATGTAATGTGTGTGTGACAATTTAAATAACCTTAAGACAGTAGTTTTAAGATCTGAGATTCTTTCCCTCATATGTTCTGAATTTCAGGTTTTGTTTATTCTGGATGATTCGCATTACTGTGCTAGTTTGGCATTGATTTAGTAACTGCACTTCTATTGGAGATCTTAAAAATAGGGATCTAATTGAAGACAGTTGAAATAAACATTTCTTCATCTAATCAAAGCAGAGAGAGGATATATGTCACGAGATGTTAACACTTCTATCTACTCTAATCCGTCGCTAACAGAAAAAATCGGCCGTTTTTATGTGAACTGCATACAGTAGCAACAAGTAAACGAAACAGTCATACAATTTTGAACTTTCACGCACTAATATTACAATCAATTACACAACAAGTTGACTGTGTAGCAGCTGCAGAATCTATTCTTCTTGCCGAATGGAACGAAGACAATTCAGTTTCCTGCTGTTCTCGTTTATACATAAACGGTATCGAGCAACTGTTAAGCTGTACACTTGGCAAACTAGTTTTATGGTCAGCAGCTACAGAATCGCTGGAGTTACAATGGCTGTGACACATTGGTTCATGCAAACTTCAGATTATCCCCCCCCGGAAGCTGGATGTGACCATTACTGAGTGATGTAAACGGAGCCGGTTTTTCACCTGGGTCGACTAGCGCTGCGCCTGGGAGAATAAGAATAGATTCGAATAAAACTCGATCAGCTGAGCAGTTGGATGCGGTTTCGGAACTGTATCCGATGTCAGAGTACTGGACTTCACTGAATGGTAAGCACAATAATGTCGATCCATGGAGCATGGGGATCAGAACGATCGATCCTACTAATTTCTGTGCCATAGTAGGCAGAGATTCTGATTGCTACCTGACTTCGGGCTCCAAATAGCTGAGTTGTGAATGGATTGTGAAAAGTGATCGTTCTACGTTCAAGCGTGTTAATTGGTCAGCTTGACAGCTAAAAATGTTAACGATAATGTCATTGAGCAAACATCCCCAGTAAGCCCTCCTATTCTGAAGATTTGCTTGCCTCTTCAGTATGCACATTTTCTGTACAGACTAGCATGTTACTGGCCCGGTGGGTTGCGGGATTGGTGTGGTTTCATCTAGCGGTATTGGAGTCAGTAGTCTGCTTTCTGCGCCAACCTCTAGCTGGACTAGGTAAAAAAAATCGATAGAAGTAGACGGACTAACCAAGGATTTGGAATTGGTGATAGTCGCCCTAATCCACACAAAAATGAACACAACGAACCCCTCGAGTTACAAACAGGTCTGCGGCACACTGTTGATTTGATAAGTGATCGAACGAGTCCACATAGACAGATAATTCGCCACGTACTAAGGTGTAAACGGTGTAGCTTCTTAATATGAATGAACGTCTGTTTCCCGAAAGAGCTCACGAGACAGTCACTGTTGGCTGACCCTTTGGGACTTCCCAAGCAGGCAGGTTAAACCCATGTACACAACAGATTTCCAACGAGTTGGACAACCCTCACATTTTTTACAGGTTTCGTGTGGGCATTCCATAGCTGAAGGTGAATGTTGCCTACCGGTTATACAGGAATATATCACTGAATACAACGTGATTTTGAAATGCTTCAACCCTGATTTTTCCATACTGATTGTTACATAAGCTTCTTCCACAACTCACTACAACACGCACTGACCACTTAATTCAAGTTTGCACACTCAATACAGGGTTGAATTCAATTTACTTAGCTCGCCTACTGGACTGGCGCAATAGTGAATGGGGTGACACAACTGCTAATACTTCTATATCTACGATACAGTGTTTTCCAATTTAATTCTAAATTTTGTTTTAAATTGCACCTAGTAATAGGTAACAAGATAGCTGTAATTTTTGATAGGTATGAACTTGTAGGTTAGAAGGGTAACGGCGTTTTTTGAAATGTTCCTTTATTTTACGCTCCAACCACATCGGGTGGGGTTTGTTGTACTTGAAATTGCCGTGTGAACAATACAGAGTTCAACCTGTCACACTCAACTTTAATCAGTCTATCGGTCAGAGTCAAAAGACAGCCGCACAAAAAGTAACCACCGATTATCTTTCAGTCTAACTTTGGAGTACTTTAAAAGGACCGGTTCCCAGTAGAGTAGTCGGCGGGATTAGTCTGCCCATGAGCCGATTTTTTCGTGCAGCAGTGTAAGGTGTAAACGAACAACATTATAACCGTTAGCAAGTCGTAAAGTCGTCTTCCGAATTGTATGTTAGATAGGCTACTCAACCCACTGCCACCCATAATCAGACATGTGAGTTAGTTGAGAAGATATTACGGATATCAGTTGGCCAATAGTCCTTTTACACTCAGTCCAGCAGAGTGAGGGACTGAGTACCTGTGAAATAGGCCCACCTTATCGATGCTATGTTGCAATTCGCGTAACACGCGTAAGGTGAGTGAATGCGCGCATTATGTAAGAAATCATATGTTCACTGAAAGTTACCATTTGTAATCTGAACCCCCATTTGGAGATACACAGGGGTTCACAACTCCAGTCTTAGAAAACCTACCGCTTCGTATGTACGATAAGAAAAGAACAAGGATTTCTCAATGGATAACTAATTTTTCCTTTCAATGAGCTACCTTTTAGAAGTAATTACTGAAACAGAATGCAGGAGTTCATAAATGCTGTAACCGATTTAAGAATATTTGGCATTCAGTCCACCCGCTTTATATAAAACGACAGTTCCAACCTTAAAAAATGATGAAAATCATTTTAAACTTGCTGTGATTAGCTGGACATTTATATATACATTGCGGACTGGTATGCACCGACTGTGTAAAGAAATGGGCAGTTAGGTGCACAATCGGTTTACTCCTGAACGTCGAAGAAGTGATCAAATCTGGAATACTCATTAGCAGCTCACCTAGGTTGTTCGTGAGCTTCATGATGAACATCTGTTTATCAATAACATTTGAAAGTCCCTGTACAATCGTAAGATATCCGCACCAAATTTAGTACGAATGAAGTTGAACAGTTCGGGCATCGTGTTTAACATGTTATCAATGAACAGATTGGTAATAATACAACGTTACGAGCAAGTTGTAATACTTTAGGTTTCAACCACCTCAGGTGGCCTTCCTCAGGATTCAATCATTCAGTAAACCATGACATTTGAACGCCCAACGCTGCACTCGGTTTCGATCGAAATTCTAAACTACTTCCCAGTTGGTAAGTAGCCAAACTATTTTCTACGTTTCTTTTGGTGCACAGAATCACCTGATGCTTTGTCACCATTAGAATTCGAATCACACAATGTCTGTGCTCTCTGTGAACAGTATCTGAACTGACGTATTCTGAAGAATGATCTGTTTTGATCATCATTCATAAAATTGGTTCAAGGATGTTAATACCAATCATTTCACTTTCATATACAATTCTGTGGTTTGTGCTGTATTTGATTGGCCGGGTGGCCAACTGACTACAATACTTGTGAACTAAGACGCTGCGTCAGTCACTGCAACACAGGAAGTGGAACATGATGCATAACAGTAACGCGGATGGCCAGTGTATTGTATCCGTCTTCCCATCTCATGGTGACCTTTCGTCGTGAAAAATATCCTGCAGTATCCTTGAGGACTGATACCTTGTTTTGCTATACATAAGTCTGGTGTTGTTGTGGTAAACCAATTTTTAGGCGTTATTTCTATAAGAAACCATCTCTTTGCGGTTGTCTTCCTGTATAATAAAGCGTTTTAAAGTGCACCGTATCTCTCAAACAGGTTATCACTGAGCAAGTAGAACGCAGCCTAAACCAGTCGCCTCAAATGAAAAGTTTTTGACCATACAACCTCGGTTCCATAGAGAAAAACGACGGCTAAATAGTCTTTCTCTTGCCATACGGTATAATTTTACTCCTATGTGCTTTGAGACGTCGAGCGTAGTTACGGTATCACTGGGTTCTACTACATCTTTTGGTGGGCTAAAATGGTCCTGGAAACTTAAGGCTATACCTAGCACACGGTCATACACAAAACGACCGACATCGTGGTGGACGGCTGAAAGAAGTCCAGGAGGAACAACATGGCGACACTCTGTTCAGTGTGTTGAGTTCTGGCAGTCATTAAAAACAGGATTAATTTGATGACGAAATCGGCCGACTAAGTCAGTGACAAAGACGTGAGGAGCAGTAGTTGTTTTTGCGTATTTCGT
>QNGE01003920.1:56256-72332 GCA_008508345.1 Paragonimus westermani | reverse complement strand
GTTTTCCCATTATTTTTGTATGAAAGCATACCGACTCTCGGTTGTCCCGTGTTATTTTTATTCTTTCAATGTAAGTGTTGTCCAGTTACATTTACATTGTTACCTTAATACTTTCGTGCTTACCAATCGTTAACACCTCAACCTCTGACTCTTTTCGCAAGAATTCCAGAACAGTTTTGCTATAGCCTCTATTTGTTTTTGCCGTGTTATCTCCTATCTGACATTATTGCTTTTTTCTGACAGGTTTATATACATTGTAGACATTACATCGCACCGATTCCGTCTAACTGCAAAAATGGGATACGAAACTCGTAGTCCATGAAGACTTATCAAACGCAAACTCGGAGGGTGCCGTCTCTTAACCAGTAACTGATATGTCGTGTAGCGTATGCCTACTGGCGTTTCACGTCCCTTGTTCATTGCTCACGCAGTATGCGTTCAACCTTTACAAGAGGTTTCCTGAGTTCAAATGGGTATGCAACGGATGCATAGGCTTAATTCCAGTCACATCTAAGCGTAAATAGGTGAGCACCACGTCAAGCACCGGTTCTTCCAAGCAACCGTTGACTGAGCCACGTGTAACCACTCAGTCTGTCACAAAAGACAGTTAAACCACTGATGCCGTGAGTGTTGGAAGCAGGTCTGCATCCACTCTTGTCGCGCCTAGCACTGTGTCTGCAGACGCAACAACTCTTGCGAAGTGTTACACGACGATCCGCAGGTGAATCCACTAGACGACAATCGAGGCGACTGTCTTGGCTGTCCCAGGGGTCGGCGAGCCCAACGATATACTCGGGACTCCTCCGAATTTGTTAGAAGTTCATCCATCTAAGGAGCAAAGTCGGATCAAGACAGTGAAGGCGAAGTCAGATTTATTCTGTGCGCGCCTCAATACCCGCTCCGGAGTTAGCGCAGTTGCAAGGAAGCTGGGCGCTGAAGGTCGACTCAATAAAACATCGGAGTTATGGGGGGAAAGCAATTTAACTCTGGTCCAAGGTATCCAATCTGATACTCAGACCCTCGGCGAGAGGTTGCATCAAGTAGAGAGAAATCTGGAGGCGGCTGTCGGACGAACCATACTTCAGGGGTGGTAGGGCTGGAATGAAAGCTGTCAGGTACCACCTGTTTAATCTGTTCAAGTTCGCTGGCATTACTGAATACGTTGACATAAATAGGATAGTCAGGATAGGTACATGGAAGGGGCACACACAAGTACCAGACTCATTGAGACCGGTGGTGGTCGAGTTTTTAAGTCGAATTCACTGTGACCTAATGAAATATTAGGACGTAGTAACGAAAACAAACGTAGTAGCGAAAACAAACGATGTGAGATCGTCTATGCAAAAAAATCATGACAATTTTACACGTCGGTCTGCCATCAGCGAAGACCACAGTACAAGACAGATAAAATCCCTTCGGCCAACGCTGGACAAACTCTCAATCACCTGTGCAGCGAGCCCTCTGTTATCGAATAGGCGGTCAGCCAGCCGTTCCCAGCCAATACTGATACCAATGGCGTGGAGTAATATCCACGATGCACCATCACAAAAAACGCGTGACTTCCTCGGGACTGGCACCCGAGAATCCATCTCACGAACGACAACGTGGTCTCAGGATAAACACATGGGCAACCTGTACACAAATGCATGTGATATTGGCAATAAGTGGACTGAGTTGAAAATCGCAGCGGCAGGAGGTGATGTAGTCGCCGTCACTGGAACGTGGCTCAAACAGGAAGTGATGATTAACTACGTTTACCCTCCAGGGATAACACTGTAGACAGGACAGGAGGCTAGCAGGCCCGGAAGTGGGGTGTCTTTGCTAGTTGCGATCCATTATGTCCAGGTTGCTGGTGGAATGTGTATTACTCGATGCACCAACTCACACATTGGCACTCTGCGTGTATAGAAGCCCTGGTGCTGCTTATGAGGGAGGAAGCATGTTACTTAGCACCGTGGATGAGATCTTCAACAGACAGTTCGATCCTACTACTGAACGTACCAATTCTTGAAATGCCTTTGTAAAAATCTTTTGCAGCAACATGTTCAGCAAGCCACCAGGTTTATGACGGGGCGGAAAGACGCGCTACCGGACCTCGTGGTAAACAGAAATGAAAACCAGCTACGTGCCATAGAAATCGGTGCCGCCCTAGGCAAAAGTGATCACACGATTCTGAGATTACAGTACTGCCTGAAGTGGAAGCCAGTGCCTCAAAAATGGGCTAGAAACTATAGAAAAATTGTAATACATGAATTTCTGAAAGACAGCGACGTTGCGGTGGGAACTGTCCGGCAACAGTGCTTCTCTGGAGAATCGCTGGAATTTGATAAAGCCTTGTTTGACCGTCCTTACAAAAAGGCATGCACCTTTGATTCGTACACAACAGGGGTAGACCACCTTCGTGCACAGCTACTGTCCTTAAGGCACAGAAGAGGAAAAGGTCGCCTGAAAGCGCTTCAAACTCACGTGGGGTTTTCGAACAGACTTCACTTTCAGCTCAAGAGAAATCGGACCTCAAGGATCCGCAAAATGTACAGGCTAAGGCATGGAGCAAACCTAGCGCGAAAAGCCAAATCCAACCCTAAGCTGTTCTATGGCCACGTGCAGTCGGACCCTGCTCTCCGCAAATACGTTGGCAATCTGACCACGGCTGAGGGTGAAATTTCGGTTAATGGTCAGAAGGAAGCGGACCATTTGGGCCAGTATTTTGCCAGCGTACATCGGCAGGAGAATCTCAAAAGTTTGACAGCAGCGAGATCCAGAGTGACAGCAACGACGACGCAAAACCTCACGACCTCAGTCTGTGAGGTATAGACCATTCTCCAGTCACTGGACTCATCGAAATCTCCGGGACGAGGCGGTATTCACACCGCGTTGGTTCTTCCCTTGGCGGAGGTTTTAGCACGCCTGTTAGCTGCACTAATCAGTATGTTACTGAACCAAAGGAGGATTGTTGAAGACTGGAGAGTGGTCACTGTGGTTGCCGTTCATAAGGGAGGTGCAAAAGAAGAAGCCACAAACACCGCCCTATTAACTTGACCTGCGTCCTGTTGAGAGCATGCGAGAGAGTCACCAGAGATAGTTTGGCCAGCTTTCTGTCTGATAACAATCCCCCGAATGCTAATCAACATGACTGTGAAAAGATTCTGTCTATCAAACCGTATCTGCTTCCTAGATGAAATAACTAGATGATTAGACAAGGGGGATCAGGTGGGAGTTTGTTGCGTTGACTCATGCAAAACGTTTGATTCAGTCGACCACCGACTGCTTCTGGAAAAGCCTAAGTACTACTGCATAGCGCCAGAATTCCTCGAATGGATTAGAGACTTCTTGCCAGACAGAACATTCACAGTGTCTGTTGGGGGGGACTGTTGGGCGTCCAGAGGGTTTTTATTGGGGCACCACAAGGCCGTGTACTGGGGCCTTTCCTGTTCTTGATATATGTTGACGACGTGGCTGATCAACTGAATGCGCCTTGCTACATGTTCGCTGACGACGTAAAGACTGTCGGTAATCCAAATCGTTCGGACCTCCAAGCGGGTCTGATTAGGTTGACCGCATGGTCGAACGACTGGGATCCCCCACTTTACTTTGGTAAGTGCATTAATTTGGTTAGCTTCGTCGTTATCTCTCGGGGGAGAACGAGCGTATGTGGATTACACAGTTAGATGAAGTTAGATATCTAGGGATCTCTCTCCGTGGTACCTTCAAACCGGCAGTCCAATGTGCTGTTGCTGCAAAAAACACTAGGGCGGTCCTCTATCATACGGACCATGTAACCAGATTGAGAAAAACCAATCCACTTTCTTTTGAACGCAGACGGTTTTGTGGGGACCCAAGCGAAAAGCACGGTTTTGCCAATGTCGCATTAGGGGCTCTGTTCTCAGCCAGAGAAGCGCCTCACGTCAGGGGTCACTCGTCTCTGGGTAAGCCACGTGCTCATACGTCCATCAGAGCCGAGTGTTTTTTACTAACAATATCATTAGCCCATGGAACGAGCTACCTGAGTTTGTAGTCCTGGCTATTTTGGTCGAATTTTTCAAGAGAAAATTGGGTCAGGAGTGAGAACGTTTATTCCCTGATATGACATAATCCTTGTATCATTGTGGCCTCTTTGTTTGAAGTATGAATTTAGTTTATTTTTTGTTTGGTTGCATATTTTTGAATGTCATTGAGCGATCTCGAATGAGTGACTAAACCCTTTCAAGCCAGCACGTGATACGATATCTGCACGCTTATATGTGTGCGTACCTGTTTAAAACAGACGGCCAGTAGTCATGTGGCGCGGAGGTGCAGTAAGTGGAACCTGATAGTTCGCCTAGCCATAGCTGCAAAGAGTGTTCCAGAGCGAATTGGAAGTACTTACGAGCAGAATTCTCACAAGCACCAATGTCACTTTTTCCTCTTCGTCCTTAGCTTCCGTTTAACCCTTGCTGCATCCATCACTATGCGAGTACTATCATCCATCCTTCCTCCTCATTTTCTGCAACTGTGTCTTGGGACCGATCCCTCATGCAGATATACGCTATCTGATCAGGACTGTAATTTGATGCCCCAAGTATGCGACCCATAGAAAAAGGTGACCCTGTGGCGAGGGTGTGGTGATAACAATGTTATAGTCTGGTTTTCTCTAGAATAACCGCTACGCTTTTGTTGTGATTCAGGTAAGCGGTCGTAACTGGTGAAATGGGTTAATCAGGTATCACTCACTCCCGACCCTTGCAGCCGAGGATATCTAGGGAGAGCGAAGTGGGTTGTCTAACGTAAACACGGTCATAACTGCAAAAACTGCAACAAAAACTTTAAAACACGTAACAAAAGGCAGCCCATATATAACAAGATGCATCACAGAAGCACGATTGGCTAGCTTCCCGTCCCCCCCTTGAAACAGTATCTATCCTGTGGAAGGTTGCTTTCGCTAAGCACGAGCTGTCATATTTATACCTATACATATATTTTTCTTTTCAAATTATTGTGTTCATGTAGTAAGATATATCTACCTTCCCCAATGTTCTCGGGCCATTTCAGTGTACTCGATCTCCAAGCTGTCAGCGCTGAACTTACCAGGTTTGTTAATTTGTACCTGACACGAACATACCGATAACCTGCCTCACTGTTGTTAACTATTTACATTGGGCACTAGCTATTCCTAGTTTAATATGGAACTAGATTAGCGACCCCATGTATGCAAACCTATGGGAATGCAGGTATGCCATACGTGCAGGCTTGCAAAGGTTGTGTGCGTTAGTAGTGGTAGTAGATATATGCATTAGTAAGTACAGGTAGGCACCGACTGGCACGGATGCTGGGACGTGTGTGATAGTAAGTATGGCTGGATGTCGACGAGTATGGGCGCATATCTTCAATCGCAAGCTAAAGCGTTCTCATATGCGTGTGGTTTCTCAAGAGTATCAACAACAGTTCTGTAGGCATATACTCCAGTTGATGCTCCTTCCCTCTGTTGTGGCGAAGCTGTGAAAGGACACCTCACGTTGAAATCAGAAAACCTGAAGCTGAAGCGTTGAAGGCCTCAGGCTCATCAGCGCAAGAATCTGGATATTGTGGCACCTAGTCGTCATCTGTCATGTGAAGTGAATTGGACTGAATAATAATGACCGCTTTTCTACCGGTTCAAGCTGTCTAGCCTGATTAAGGTCGGTTTAAAAGTTCAACGTTTTCTGCTTTATTATCGTGTGTCGAATGTGACTCAGCAGGAGATCACCTACTAAAACATCTCTACTCGACTTTGAAGTTACAATCTCTCGCAGTGGACCTCTATCTTCAAACCAGCTGATCCAAGGTTTGTCCTCATTCTTGTCTGCGAGTTGCCAACATGTAATGGACGAGTATTTCCTTCTTGTATCTGACATAGAGGTCCCGTAGTACGAGGATGACTTCGACATATCAACCTCGTTCAGAAAAAATTATGGGCCAACGAAGAGATTTAATTCCTCCAAATGGGCAGTTGGTGGGGTTTCAAGTCGTCAGTGGATGATAGGAAGTTGGTAGAATTGTGGAACCAGTGCTTCCATCCACTAGGGTCATGGATAGCACTGGTAGCGACGTTGACTCTCTCAGGGCGAAAAAATTGTTTCATCGTATAGCCAAAAGGACAAGTCGTAAACAGTCAAGCTCAGCTGCGCAATGGAACGACTTCACGCCAAAATCAGAACATACCAGGGGCTTTGTTTATCCAACAATTGCAGTGTGAAAACGGAAGTAGAATGGCAGATGGAGCAATCAACTCCAAGATGAAACAGCTACAATGAAGCATTATAACACCGGTGATCACTCAAAGCACTGATTAGAAACACCATACGAGGTGACAGCCTGCAACGGCCAGTAGTGTTCTTTTGGTGTAGGCTCCTTGATGTCGTATGTGTAGCTAGTTTTTAGTGGTCAGGTCCCTTGCCGTCCACTTTCTTCTCTCATTCTACACAGGGTTTGCTTTTTTCCTTCGTGGTTTTATGGCAGTTAAGCATCATTGAGTCACTGATGTATTGCTGTCTGCGATGATGAGTGTTCCTGTGTCCGCTGTATTTCTAGTTTCTTCTATCTAGACTCGTTCTTTCCACGTCCTTCTACTTCACACCTTTCCTTATGACGTTCCATGTTTACTGATATGATGAGCGGCGGCTCGAACTAACAAACTTACTGAGCACACTCATGGGCGTTACGAATGAATGAATTCGATGTTTTGCAGCGTTCTCTCCATCGCATCCACCCATAGCTGTTCCCGTCTTACGAAACACTTCATCGTTGAACGGGTTGTAAGGCGAATATGTGATACTGTCGCGAATGCCGATCTGTTGACAGTGGCAATATCAGACAGAACCGGAGGTCTTTGCAATAATCCGCTTTGTGCCCGTTAACTACACTGACGGCTAAACTGAGTGAGGAACTCAGCGACATTATAAATTACGGTAGCATGTGTACAACTATTTGTATTGGTCAACGAAATGCAATATTTATTTACTTCTGGCTTTCACATCAAAAAGTATTTGCTATCACGTAGCACACGCAAGCTGTACGTTGTCAGGCTGTCTAGCCTTAGGTAGTAGCCGAGACTGTAATCCTCCACCAATTAATTGTTAGATCGGTGTTGTTATTACTGAGCTACCGTAAGCCAGCCCTGATCTGGTGAGTACCAACTTTTGGCACTCCACACATGCTACATTTCAACTTTTCAAAGGAAAACCCACGAAACGCTTCAGATCACTCAAAAACAAACTGATTTTTAGATGAGACCCAACTGTGAAAAGTCAGGGCTTCGGCTGGATTCGAACCAGCGACAGACACAGCATGCCTCAACGCGGCAAGCGCTCTACCAGCTGAGCTACGAAGCCACACCGGGAGCTCGGAAATTTCACATTTGGACTCTGTCACCCACCCGTCCCACTGTCTCATATGGAATCCACCAAATGATTTTTGTTCGTTTCGTGGTCAGTGTGGGTTTGAGCTAAGTAGTCCGAGATGACTGAATCACAAGAATGCATGTTTCGTTGGATGTGTGCAGCGAAACTAACTGAACTCTCCAAGATGGTGCTTTACCTTATGAGTGTACAACGGCAGTCAAGTTCAATTCCCGGCTTTTACACCATTTGGCATTCGCTGCCACGTGCCGTACGTGGCCGCATGTTGACGGCGTATTGTCAGCTTCCCAAAACCTAAACATCAAGAACGGCCGAGATGACCTGAACAACAATCTGCAGTCTTATGATCGGTAGCCAATTTCGCTAACACCGAATTATTGCAAATGAATATAAACCGCAATGTAAGAAACGTAGTTTATCCATTTTTCACTGTTCTAGTCAACTGCAGTCGTTTTTATTTTCTTACAGACTTTCGTTAGCTTCTGCTGCTGTTGTAAACATGGATGAAGTTGAAGCTGCCAAAGCCAAACAACACTCACTCCGTGAAAGACTTGCAGCCAGGCGTCAGCAAAGAGAAAGCTTGTTGGCTGGCATAGTCTCTGGTAATCGATCCGTGAATCGGCCTAGTATCATCCTTCCTACCACTACCAAAACTCCTACACTAGAATCATCTCTTTCTTCAAGTCACGCAGTTAGCTCGCAGTCACCGCAAGAGCCGGGGACTCAAGTGATAAATCAGGATGTTAAACAGCCATTGGATTTTAACGATGGACAATCACATCCAAATAGCGAATGTTCGCAAATCGCTGATGTGACAGAACTGGTAACTACAGTGGGTGTTCTTGAAACCTCTGTGATCGTGAATTCCGGTGAGTCATGTACATATTGTTTAGCAATCATTAGGTAGGGATCTGGGGAAGTCGTGCGACTTGTTTTTGGTTTGTATGTAAAATCGGGCTCGTTCGCGTTGGATTCAAACCTTTGGCTGTTTTTTTTAAAATTATCTTTTTTCAGTTGGTAACGAGAGAATAGTCGGACTACCCACAAGACGGTTAGTTCTTTTGTACAGCTTTGTTCCCCCGAGCATCTCGAAAAGTCTGAAAACTGTTGGTGACCAAGCTGGGGATTAGGCGATTGTGTTCCGATGGTTTGCGAAGTCATGGGCTGGAATTTTCAGAATCATGAGCTTTGCGCGCGGCTAATCCGCCAGTATTACCGCTGACTGTTCTCCATCGACACGTCGGTAGTAGACATCTCGAAGAGCGTCCACCATTAGCTTCAGTTGCTATTTGATTCATGTCCCTGCTCTCAAACCATCTTAGTGTAAACAAGATGCCTTTTCGATGAATCCCTTGTGAACTTTCGGACGACATAAAACACCGCCGCATCAGTAAGTCAAAAAAAATCTTGGACTCCGATAGGAGCGAGTCCTTTCGACTTTTTACTACTGATGGAACTCAGACGCATACTTATGATCTACCAGAGTTCCAGAACTCAGATTAGTCAACAGCTGTACAGAAACCTCTGAAACTGTCGCCGCGCCGGTCTCAGAAATCATCGGACTGTAACGTCTGCTTGGTGTACTGACGTGCGTTCTTTCCGATCTCCCTAGAGGACACTCCAAAATAAGATTCCGCCGCTGGCTCTGGTACCAACCAACTTCTTCGCGTGAAAACCTTGTTTACGCAGTCTTGCGCTCCAGAACCTCCATATCGCCGAAAATACTAATGTATTTTTGCGGCAAACAGCTTAAGATGAGAAAATAGGTTCTGCAGGTTGTCATGACCGAAGTGGGTAGGCTCCTAAAACACTATTGTGAGTTCGTTGAACCACCGCTGAAGTTGCTGTAAACCGTGCTTACGTTTAACAAAAATGCTTCATGGTGGAAAATCTCCGTTTTTATTTTTGAAACGCTGGACATCGCATGGCCTGTTGGCTGCCTACCTATGTGTCCTGCGAATCCCATCGTTTCGACTTAAGTATACCTGTCTGTATGTATCCACGGCCAGTTTGGTTACGTTGTTTAAGGAGTTCACTTTCCCCCCATAATTCTGGAGGTTGGATTATATTGGAGTCAAAAATTCACCTTCCAGTGCTGATGATGCATTCATATTTTGCTTATTGGTTGTAATTTCCGCTACGAACTTACACACCACTCTGCTTGCCTTCTTATTTTGGGTTGTAGACACAGTTATGCCGACAACTACACCTGAGTTCTGGTAAGCATTTGTGTTTGAATATGCATATTTTTGTATCACTTGTGAGTTAAAATATTATGGATGGAAAGTCACTGACAGTTGCTCCCAGTTTTCATGAGTAAATGGATCTTTTATTGAAAAGGAGCACTTGAAGCCATCTTGCACACCGGTTAAAGCATATCACCGTTACATGTGCTGGCCTACACTAGGAGCTTGTCGTTGCCTCCCCTGCGAATTGTGAGGCGAGAATATTGCGTAGTGCGCTATTGAGCCCGCTTTTCTTTTTACCGTCGAATGATCATAGATAACTTTTCGGTCACAGTCATTCGTAAGTATTGATCAGATTGCCTAGCCGTCGTGAGAAAAAGCACGGTGACCGTTCTGTTGTTCCTAACCTGTCAGGACTTTCCCCCAACTTTAATTTGCTGATATCGTGGGACTTGCTGTTTATGCGCCTGTTGCTCTACGTTGTTCACATCACAACTATCAGCGTGGCTTTATAAAAAAAGGATACACACGGACTTTTGTGTAAATCTTAGAAACCATTCCGAAAGATGGTTCGCGGTGCGACAGGGTAAACATATGCTCTCTACGTCGGTGACTTCTTCCATGGTTGTCAGCGGTTGAGGCGAGTTTGTACGCTATCTGTTCAACGAGCCAGAACTTCATATGTCGTTATGGCGGGAATGGATTCCTGCCTTGGTGAGGTTCAACATATTGGCGCGTGTTTAATTTCCGACCTATACAAGGATGTACACTGTACTGATGATTTCCAACCAACGTCCGAAGCTTTAATCTGGCACTGAGTGCCAGAAAGTCTGGACACGAAAGTTACGACCAAGTTTGGGTGATATTCGACCACAATAGCCTTTATACTCTCTTGTTTGAGCCCTGCTGCAATCAATTCACGACCAAAAAGTACTTTCTCCCGGTAAAACATAACAGGTTGTCTTTGCTGGTTTTTCTCCACAATAGTGCTGTGTTCAAAAACGCGTACCTTTTTCACTCATTGTTTAATGTTTAATCTTGTATTCGCCCTTCCTGGCACAAAAGCTCGACGTGGATTTGAAAAAATCTATCACGTGTGATATGTAATGCCGCAAAGTCAAGCACACGCAGCCCCAGTTCCAGCAGACTAAATGGGACATCGTATCACAAATTATCTGCTGACTTACATGACGTCAAACTGAAAACTACCATGGTATATATGTCCCAAGAGAATAGATAAAAACAAGGAGTTTCCGAAGTTCCATAGGGCGCACGCACCACAACGGGATGATAGGTGTCAATCATGGCTGTACACCTGCTGAAAACAATAGATAAATATCGTTCACCAACGATTAACTTAATTGGTTAACCGCGATATTTCGAACTATATAGGGTTGTACGGGCTTTTATTGAGCAGCCGCAGTCATCCTCAGCAATAGTGGCACTAATCATTCCAGTCACAGAATGTTGCTCACCTCATTTTGTCTAGTGTTGTTTCATCCGGTGATGGTTCTTTCCTTATTTCCTCTTCCGTGTTGGACCTGTTCAGCATGTTCGTGCAGGTTGATATTTGACCATGTTATTGATTTTGGGTTCTTCGAACTGGCTATTTAGTCTGGATAACGATTCAACACCAACGACATCCACGTCCTGAGCTACAGCTGCTTTCAATCGTCGCCAGTGTCCCTCCGTAATTCTCCAACACACTAGCACTTCAACAGTCCTCTGTCATGATTTATCCAGTCATGTTTTTCACGCAGCCTGCCTTGTCCACCCGATGCGTTGCGCTCTCGTAGCTGACCACTGAAACGTTAACACATTCGGTCCACCTCTAACACATGTGTGCTCAATGGACTGCGGCGCGACGTGTGTCTCACGCGCTGTCTTTTGTACTCCAAACCAGACTGTTATGCTGAGAAGGGGCGTGGTCCAACGTTACACAGTGACTGCAGTAAACTGCATCTTGTTAGATTAGCATTATTATCAACGGTAAGCCACCAACTGCTGTCTACTGCGTTTCAATGAGGAACGGGCAACGTTTACAGGTACTGTGTCTATCTATAGCGTGGAACAATAGGGCACCAGTTTACTTTGAAAGAAGTCACTTCTAGATTTTGTTGAAAAGATTGTTATGGCTATGAATTCATCAAATGCGCCTACTTCCGACGGTCAAATTGTTTACCATAACCCTAGCATTGTGGCTTGATAATCAGTTAATTTTTAATCGCTTATAGTTTACAAGAAATTTCCGGGTTACGGGTGAATGGCGAATGCGTCTGTGTGATGATTCCGTCAGTGCAATCTTTGAGTGGCATGAAGCATCATCCTCTCCGAGGGCTTAGTGGAACGTCCGTAACACAGATACAGGAGGGGGACCTGAAGACACGCAGTGCGCGATAGTTGTTTGGGCAGTTGTCAGTGTTACACGGACAGTCATGCAAAGTTAGGTTAGTGGTTTATTCTAAGTGGTTATTCTGTTTCGATGCTTGTGCGGTCGGACGTCAAACTGATGTATTTTTCGCTGTTTACCAGCCGCTATGACAGGAATTGGGCGAGAAGGATGTCATCATCGCGGATGTAGGGGATTGAGGAGACTACTCCATAAAATCGATCGACTGGATAGGTTGCACATACTTCAGTTTGCTCGAAACTGAGGTAACTTGATATCACTGGCTTAGCACCCTAATATTAATACCAAATCTTATCGAGCCACCGTGCGAACCTTCAAACAAAAAATCTGATAAGTGTGAGTAGGGGATGTGGACCTTACGTTTTCTCTCAGTCGTGTCTTCAGATATACAGGAGTGAGTGTCAGTTCAACCCCAATAGGTCGTACACGCACCCGTCACAGTTACTCAATGAAACAGTACTACATCTAGTTGCTTTTGGATAGTATCGGGCAGAGATGAGGTCAGAGATCACTGAATACGTAGGGTGACTACGATAGCATATTTAGCAGTGCTGTCGTGCACAGACGAACACATTGAGTTTCCTTGATCCGGCTCACAAATATGGCAAAAGATAAGTGTTATGAGATGTTAACGCTGTTTATTCTTATTTATTACCAACTGTATGTAAAAAGCCCGTGGCAGAAAGAACAGCTATTGAACGTAACGCACACTGACAAAATCGAGATAAGTTCCACGGCAATGACTGACTGTGTCAGCACCTTTTGTGCTTAAAGAAGCAGTCCATACTGCTTAGTCCACGAAGCTTCGGGTCTCGATTACGTAATGGCGGAGTAATTGGTGCCGATAGGTCAGTCAGTTGACATATAAAAGAAGTGTTAACGATTGAAGGCGGGTTCCGGCTTGGCCGCTGGGCTGCTGGTCGTTGCGTCATCGCGTTCGCTGACCACTTGGAATCTGTTCCGCTATTGGTTGTCTTAGATGATGGTCCACCCGTCTTTTTAACCTGTCTTTTAGTTTTGTCGAGAAGTCTCCAGTAAATTCAAACAGGCGAGTTTCACAAACCTTGCTTGCCATCTGTTTTACTTCAGAACATTATTAAAATTGTGCTAGTGGCTCATTCCTTTCGTATCATTCCGATTCTATCTGGCGTGACCATCAAACCACATTGTTGAAGTATATGGCAACCATCTTGTACAGTCACAGTGCAACCGACTACGGCTTTTAATCGCGTCTATGATTAACACGCTTTTAGTTCTGTTGAAACGACTTTATAATATAGATAAATGAACTCGTTCACGTTTTTCGAAATGAACGTGCCGTGTATGTTATTTAGCACATATCTGTGTGTGTCACAGGATAACATGTAAAGTATGAAGTTAAGGACAGATAAATGAAAAATGAGATAAGGGCAGGATATGTAATACCTCAAAACGGGAATGGAACGCTTATGAATGACGGAGAGTACCGTGCTGACAGACCAAAATACCGAATGTTTCAAACAACATTCACCTGTTAGATGATTACACTGCATCGACTGGATATAATTCCTCTTTGGTCATATCGCTTATTCTTTCCGATGCACCCTGTTTCACCCCCCAGTGATTTGTCGCAGTCAATTTCCTTGCTCAAAAAAACTCCAACGGACAACAATCGGACTTCGGTCGATTCGCTTTCAACACACTCGCATCTGCCACGGACAGTGGTTCCCACATCAAGAACAGTCGAGGGTAGGTCAAAACGACGATTTACGTCGGAGGCGGCAACAAAAGAACACGATACGGTTGTGGAAACAAAAAGACCTTCTAACCGGAACACCGCACCCGTTTCATTACCTGTCTCTCACCCAACAATAGGTGCTCTTGCCGATTCTTTGGCATCAGCTAGCAAAGAGCAAACGTGCTTGTCCAAACTTGACAATGAGTTGGAAGATTTGCTCGGAGCTCAGACCGCCCGAGAAAAGGAAAACAAACGGGTGCGGGAAGAAATCCTTGAGCTCTTAAACACCCCAACTGCTAAAGTAGGTTGCTGATACCTTCGCCCAGGCCCTTATTCCAAAATTCCTGCATCTTTTTCACACTTTGTTTAAATTCCGTGTTCCATCTTTTTAGTGCGGCGCCATCTTCGGTTTGTTAGCTTGTCCGTAAATCACAGTGGATGACGGAACCTAATTATGATGGAGTAATCGAGCAACAGAGTGCAATCCAGCATTCCATATGCGATTCTGATAGGTAGTATAGCAGCAGATTGAGCGCTTAAGTGAAACATAGTAAACTACTAACCACCATTCGCTGTCTCTCATAGATAATTTCATAACAGAGCTGTTCTGGTTGCTTTGGACTATGAGCACAATGCTGTGTTCCGTCTCCTTTGTTGGAAGTATAAATGTGTAAAGTATATCTGCCGTAGAGAATGGCGTACGCACGCCTGTTAACTTGTTATTCTTGGTGTCGATTGAGGATCACGTTTTTCATACGTGTGTATGCTTAACCTTGCTCTGTGAATCGAAAGTGACATATAAAACGAATATGTAGGAATTCGGTTCTTGACCACTTGTTTCCGTAGCCTGTCATAAGTGGGTCGATTGTGAGTGAGGAACGCGATTGTGAATTTAGGGATTCTTACAGGTAACAGAGATACTGAAAATCCCTGGTTAAAAATGTCAGGGTGTTGTGTTGGTGAAGTGCTGATTGCTGTTTTAAGTGAAACACCCGGATCGTGACGCAAGCTGTGAAAACATTGTACACACGTCTTACACCAACCAGAGGTGCCTCTTACAATGCCGGGGGAGGTTTGATTATCCACTCCCTTGTTCAGACGTGCCATCGTACAGATGTTGTTTAGTCGATGCCTTGTTTGCATCTTTATCATTGTTGTTCCTTCACATCCAATGTGTACTGCCCTTTACGTTTGTATTTACACTATCATTCGATGTTGTCATGATTAACTGCAATTAGGTCTACTGTCCTCATGAATATGGCTCAAAAAGTTGTGCCCTACTTTCAAAATAATTTCCCCGCTTACAACAGTTTTCTATAGGATAGACAAACTCAATCATAGGTTACACCTTGAGGTTTCCGAGGGAAACAAATTTAGTTTCTGGTGATTTTCTTTAAATAGTTCCACAGCAATTGTTTTTCAGTCGTGAAAGAAAGCCACGTCTCTATCACGTAGGGAATCACAACGATCGTCACTCAGCGACTTGCGGGAGTAAATCTGGAATAGAAACCCGAAAGTGCAAGTCGTGATTGAGTTCCTCTGTCTCCTGGGGATTCAGCACTGTTGTGTAGGCTTCACACTCGCAATCTTGAAGCGACATTTCGGCCATCAAACCATACACTTTCCTAACTCCAAGCGCCATACTGTGATTCTCGCGTTGAAACCCCACCTTGGAGGTTGATTTCTCAGCGTCCTGCGATACCTCGCCAAAGTTAACGATTGCGACAGAATCGAGGTTCCTGTTAACCTCAAGCAAACTCACTCGGGCCTGTGTCTCGTCTGAGTTTTTTCTCTCGTTAACCCGTCATGAAGAAAATGCCTATCGGTTTTCTCATTCACGTGCCAAATAAGGCTGGCACCAGTGGACTCTTTAAACTAACGGAGGTATGTTGAATATGTTATATATATATATATATATATGAACGATATGTTTTAAGGTGTTCGACTAAGACACAGAACGTGCACGACGCATTGCAAACAGCTGACCTCCAGCGTTCTCTTTTCAGTTGATATGTGCTCGATGGCAGGTCGGTCTCCTGACGCTTGAATACCGGCTAGTGATTAACACTCGTATTCAATATATATATATATATATATATATATATAGGTTCGCGGTGAACTGTCTGGCAGTTTGGGCACCAGGAGTGGTATACGTCAAGGCTGTCCACTCTCACCATTTTCGTTCAGTTTCGTCATAGACAAAATAATGGAGGATTGTCTCCGGCACTCGCAAGGTGTCGGCGTAAACCTCCTACCTGGTGAAACATTGATTGACCTTGATTATGCTGATGACAAGGTAATGCTGTTTGACAACTTTCAAGCAGCACAAACGACGCCAAGCGCCATTTCGCTTTCTGCTGAGTACTTCGGAATGCACTTTGCAAACTCAC
>QNGE01003920.1:28856-44935 GCA_008508345.1 Paragonimus westermani | reverse complement strand
GGACGGGAAGGGACCTAACTACTGAAAATGACTACGTCCATATTCAAACATTCAGCATCAAGATGCCTACACCTTGCAAACAAACAACCGAGCTGCAAGTGAGAGCAAGGCGTCATCAGCGAGACAGCTTCCTTATGGCTTTCACTGCCCCGCGTCTTAGAAACAAAATCAACCGAATTACAGGTTGAATTTTGCATTACTCAGCTTCATGGTTTCTCCGCACCGTTGTGTTCATTGTTGACCAACTACTAACAGGGCCCTTCCATTAGGTTAGAGCAATCTTTATCCGACCGTTTGTCACTCAACATTTGTCCCGAAAGTGACAATTCTAACAGTGACAATGACGTCGACAAAACGCCCAAACCACACTCAAAATCGAAACGTTCATAGTTCGTCATTATTCGCCGTTTTTTGTCAGATTCAGAGTAGGGTTTACTAGATGTTTACTGTGGAACGTTTGAATACAGTTGCTACGAATGAACCGGTCGCCATTGCGTTTTGCATCAGTTTTCATATCATTACCGGATAGATGGGCGTGTCCGACGTGTATTGAGTGGCGTTTCAAAGCCAACCGCGTTGGTGGACAACCGCCGAAACCTTAATGTAACACAGCCGGGAGTAGATCCATGAAGATTACTCGATCACTTCCATTTAGCCTTTCGTGTCATCAAAACCACCATTGTTGTCGCTGTCTATTTGGGTTTGCCCATACAGCTATTTATTCCCGGATGGGTGCTTACTGCAAACAAAATTTAGAACTACGACGAAGTACATGAAACCTCTTCGGTTGCATCGCAATTGATAGCACTTTCGTACGTTGCGAACCGAATATAAACACTTCCGGTGGTATCGTCGTCATCACCGTCATGCGATATACTCAATAGCCTCAGTTTTTCTGGCGGACTGTTGTCATGTTGTGTTCCGAGGATCAACTGCTGTCAGCATCAAAGGATACGATGACCTTTGAGATTTCTTTTGTTTACTGACCATTTTTATCAATGCCCAATTCGACTTTACGTTTTTTATTTCCCGTTGCCACTTCTGTAGTGGATCAATTGTGATATTCGTTTGCTAAATATGTCCATTCTGGGCAAATTCGCTGTGATTATGGCCGATCCTCCATGGGATATCCATATGGAGTTGCCGTATGGGACCATGTCAGACGATGAGATGAGGCGATTGGACATTCCCTGTCTTCAAGACGACGGCTACATCTTCCTGTGGGTCACCGGCAGGTGAGGTCTTTTGGTCGATTCATTACTCAAGCACACATGCACGTTGGTACATTCATGTTCATTTGGAATCACCTGTATCTCACCGGTCGTTGGATGTACACCAGGTTCACCGTCATCGTTAATTTGCATGAGTTTCTTGATGCTCAGTGACAAACCGGTATACAGTCGGTTAGAATTCCGTGTTGCAAACAATAAGCCCGGGTAACCGATGCTTTCCACTAACAACGACGTCTGCAAGTACGCACAAAGTAGGTGTTAACATGTCGTTTCTTCGTTAAGGTTGCCGTAGCGAAGATACACAACGGAATGCGAGACTATCAAAACAAACAGCCGGGACCAACGTTGAAAAAGAAGTTACAAGAGAGACACATGCAGCCAATAACTTGTGATCGTCTCTGTGACCTTCAATTTCACTTCTTCTGCTCACAAGTTTACAGTAGTATGCCATCATCTCGGAATTTTACGTGACTCGTCTGTTTGCGATATTCGCTCTTACTCCTGACTGTTTGATACCGCGAAATTTATTTCACTCCCATGAACAGCATATCACACGTAAACAACTGAATTGTATTCGACTTTCATATTAATACTTCAAGTCCTACCATATATGAGTAACTGTAACCCATTGCGTGTTTTACTGCTGGAATTAATCCGACACTGTCACGTTTCTGCTGCACTGTTGTATGCGCCTGTAAACCTGGTCGTCAGTTGCTGTATAGTTAAGTTGTTTATTACTGGATTTGTAGAACCACGTTCGATATCAATACATATATATTTACGTATAACCTGCCCTCTGCTCATTTTAATATATATATATATCCAGCCTAGACCGTGCGTAAGACTAGACCACTAGGACGCATATTTCGATTCTTCCGCTGATTTAACAGTCTCTATCGTGGTGGTGCTCAATTAATAAACAGGTCTGTCTTAACTCTTCAATTTTTGGCGGGTGTCGCTTTGCCATAACGGAGCAGCATTTTATCAAATGTATGAACAGTTGCTGTTGCTTGAGTGGGGTCGGCGTATTAATGGTTTCCCAAGGAATAACGGGAAATTGCTGGTTTGTTTCGGTGGTTCTTTAAGTCGGCTTCTACTCCATATCACATGCCTCCGGTTTTGTCGGAACGCATCCCGACACCCTCCTGTTCCTGATAATACATACAAATTTAGCTCATCACAAACCATGCGTATTTCTTCGGAATGGTCTAGTTAAGGTTGAGTCGAATTTCCTACTGTCATTTCTGTTTGTCGTTTACATAGCTTCCGGCTTTTACTACACAAAGCATTCTCTGCCACGTACTATGTAAGGCTGCATGCGGGCTGGATACTAACAGGCTGCCTAGACTTAGGCAATCGCGGTAACTGGACTAAGGCGTATGAACTTGTGATAAACAGGTACCCACTAGAGCCCATCGCCTGTGTTGAACAAGCGCATTTCTACCGTCAGAACTGGGCTTCACTTCTGCTCAGGATGTCCTTTTCTGGACCAACAACGACTGAACCGTCGCTCGTCAAAATTCAAACCACCCATGAAAAGGCTGTCAAGCACTTACGATAAGAACACTCTTATGAACTGCAACCACCATCCTATAGTTCCTGTCGGATGTGCAACGATGGACACGAATGAACATTAGCAATGCACTCTTACAAGAATAAAACGCGAATCTGAGATGTGTCAGACTGAACATTTATGCTCTGTTGTTAAACGGTGAAATTGTTTCCGTTATTGAATTTGTCCCACTTTTACTCTTCAAGGGCAATGGAACTCGGTCGTGATTGTCTGCGTTTGTGGGGCTATCAGCGAGTGGACGAAATAATCTGGGTAAAGACAAACCAACTTCAACGCCTGATTCGCACCGGTCGTACTGGACATTGGCTCAATCACGGCAAAGAACACTGTCTTGTTGGGGTGAAGGGAAACCCACAGGTAACTATGCCATATATTTGCTTAGCGATCATGAATGGAAGGCTCATACCAGTGACGCCAGTGTACATTCAACTAGCTTCCTCGTATTTCAGCAGTTTACTTCCGTGCACAAACAGACCTGGGGATGTAGAAATGGGGAAATTGGCATTAAGCATGGCGTCCGTTGGTTTTTTCGACTGAGATCCAAAAGACACTGAGTGTCGTTCACCAGAGACAATGGAGAACGTGACAATAAACCGAGGTAGCTGCGGGTGGTGTTTGTTGTTGTGAACTTTCTGCGAAACGATGAGAAACAGGAAAGCTAAAATCACTCGTGATGAGAGTTCTCCGTCCTTCGCTTGTCATCCTCATACCTCTTATCGTAGCATTTTTAATTTTCGTCCGTTTACTCCCTTTGCTAGCTGTGCTTGTTTCATGACTTTTCATTAGCAATCATTTCGCCATCAAGTTTGTGTACGTCAGTAATGGTGGTCACTGGGCTTATACGATCAAAAATCAGATTAGATCGTCGATTTGAGAGAAACAGCTGTCACCAAAACCCGTCACCATTGTCAAAAGCAGCAATGCATTAGTGGTTGACACTGAGGTTTAAGTACCACGTAACCATTGAGGGAATAAACAGGCGCGACCTGGGAGATAAGAGATGGGACCTATTTGCCAAAAACAGCTGTCCGAACTCAAACATTCAACATTAATTGCCTACACTCTGCAAACAAATAACTGATCCATCGCAAGTATGAGTGACTTTCAGTGTCCCGCGTCATTTATTCCATCAATTTCGCAAACAACGAAAGACTAACCCGACTCCTCAGTGAATGTCTTCATTTCTCCAAGCCAGGTCATCAGCTGTCCATCTTTGCACTGTGCACCTGTCAGTTGTAACATTTGAAAGAACCGTTAGGTACAGCGGAGGAATAGCATTCTTAATACATGGCTTAACAATCTAAGTCTATGCATACTCAAAGACTGAGCGAAATTCGCCTGACGCTATCCGCCAGATATATGCTTCCCAACCTCGCTGATACTGGCCGGTGACATCTGCAACTGTTTTCTGGATGGACCCAAGGTCTACAGTCCCCATTCCCTCAGTCGAGGAGCTCCGGCTTACGAAGCTTTATGTCCAGGGTCATAACCCAGACAATCGTTTCTGTCAAACCTAAAATCACGCTTATAATCTCATCCATCGTACAGAACGTACATCCGTGTGGTAATTGCGATCAGCGCAGTGACGTCGGCCCCCTTACTCTCTCCTGTGTTGTGTTTGTCTTGTAGGGAGTCAATCGTGGTCTGGATTGTGACGTGATTGTTTCGGAAGTGCGTGAAACAAGCCACAAACCGGACGAAATATACGGTATCATTGAACGTCTGTCACCTGGCACCCGGAAGTTGGAACTGTTCGGTAGGCCGCACAATTTGCAACCATATTGGTAAGTACGTGCGAGCACATAAACCCTTCAAAGTACAGCGATTATCGGCTAACTAATCTCTGTGACAGACCCATTTGTATGTTTTGTTCTACCTATGCACTTTATAGGTGCGTTCTCTTTACATAAAAAAATCGAGACAACACTGACACATCATCATACACCCTAAGCATGCACGGTGGTCGGTCGATCAATCAGCCGGGTTATAAAATAAACTGCCGTCCGGAAGCACCTGGTATTTAGGCCACGGTATGGTGATTGCATGCTTAGCGTGCGTTCTTGTAGTGTCACAAGCCCAGATTTTCAAAACGCAGGTGATTGTGAATATCCGGAACTGTAAAAAAACAACCCTAGCCGTTTTTGGTCAAGCATCCAATGCCGTATATCGTTGCCCGTACCCTCTTAGAAGTGCGTGCCATGTTGGTCGATTAACAGTTACTGTCAGTTTTGAATATACTTTTATCCGAAACCTAGTAGGAAGCTGTCCTATTTGCCGTTTTCCGCTCGAGGTCTCTAAAGGCAAGCGTAGTATTCACACTGTCTTGTTTTCTTGTGTAATTTTCTCGTTCTAAAGCAACAGGCGTCACCACAATCCGATGCCTAAATCGCTCGTTAGGGTTGCATACCAAAGTAATGGCGTAATGGTAGCAAGTGGCTCGTACGAACACCGAGTACATTGCAACTCTTCTGAATTCTTGAAACGAGTCCCGAACTCCTCTTTCTCCGTTTCCCGTTCAGGATAACGCTGGGAAACCAGTTGGATGGCACGTTCCTTGTGGACCCTGCGGTTGTGGAGCGATTCAAGAAACACTATCCGAACGGTCTGGATATGAAGGGGAGCTAATCGGAAAACAAAAGCAACAAACAAGCGTTTCGTTTTGGACTGTTACCCGCATGCTTAATCCTAACATGCCGATTTGCTAACAAATTGTCGGGAATGGCCCGTACATCCAACCAGAAAGAAAACAATTTTCGAACATGTCTTTATGTGGCAATCTTTGGTGCACGTTGACCCGCATGTACAATAAGCCATTGCTTCTCATTTAATCGGGCTACCACCGGACAACCTTTCCACCAATGTACATAAACAGTATGAATTGTATGACCTTAAATACCGGTTAGCTACGAGGTGTTTTTTTTAATTATCTGCACCCGGCGGCAGGAGAAAGTATGCTGAAAGTTGGTCTTTTACCTCAAAAAATGGTACATAACGATCAAATCACAGCACTTTTTCGAATTGTTTTGACATATCAGCCACGGAAGAATCTGAGCTACCGTTTTTCTCGCGTTCCAACCGGATGCGATCAAACTGTTGTTGTAAGCCCCATTGAACCCATGGCATTCGGAGCAGAACAGTTGTGGAGGGTCGTTTGTTGGGGTCGGGTTGTGTACAAGCATTGTAAATGTCCAGCATTTCTTGGCTGGGGACGTCGTTTGAGTCAGGCTACAATGAAGAAACAAGTTACCGAGTGGTTTAAGTTTGCTTAGTTGATGTGATCAGTTTGTAGGATCTACTCATCGTCTAACGATGATCCTTACTCGTAATCCTTGTTCGAACCCGAAGTAACCGGTTGGTTGAAGTTAAGAACAGCAACGTTTTCGAAGACTTCAATGGATAATACTAGTTTCGATTTTCGTTCTCATTACGATTTGTCATTAATGCGCATCTTAGTTTAATCTGCGGAACCCCCGCACATGAATGATCTGCGCTTGGTATTTACACCATCTGCTCCACACAGGACACAAACCGTCCCACCTGAACTCGCTCAGGTTACCATCTAAGGTGGGTAGTGTTGGAAATGAGCCACCGTTGTAGCTTGCCAGCTCCATAAGACAACCTCTCAGTCAGATGTGACGTAACTTTCGGTCATCCAATGGGTACATCTTGTTGATTAGTTATGTTTTGCTCATGGGTTTTCCTAGGCTATTGGAAAAGGCATGGAACCAACACATAACAAACCTCATTCAGAACAATCACAAGTGGCTGAATTATTTTTCTGACCAGCGAACCACTGACAAATAAAAGTCTATTGTAATATATGTCGATCTTAAGGCTGACGTGCTCGTCGCCTCATTCTGCGTTTTTAAACTGGAGGGCATCTCTTGTGTGCCAACTGAATGGTTTTCGCACCGGACAGTCATCCAGATTGCAAATGATTAGATAAAACAGCGAAGTGATTATGAATCTAGGGATCCTGAATGTTCTTTTGAATAGGTACCCAGACGCGCGGGTATGTACGATCAACCAAGTCGCCGATTGGAGATTCCATCCGGCATAACGATATAGTGCAATTAACCTTGTCCGAAATCACGCTATCAAATCGTCCGCCATCTTGATTCCCTCTACGTAGTTATTCCCCAGCAGTTTCCTTCGTTACCGGCTGCAATGCCATCTGACTAGACTTACTGCCGTTTGTGTCCGTCGTCTACCGTGATTTTCGTGATCAAGGGAGCTCGTTAGTAGCGCGCATTTTAGCCTAATTATTTGTGAATTAAACTCGTGGTCGAGCGATGTACGCCTGACCATCACGCCATTTACCCCGCTGAACAAGACCCAGTCACCCGGGAGCGAATCCCAATCCCAGCATCCGCTGGTTGAAAACTCATCAAGAATTTCCACTACAGAATGGTGTTAATGCCTTATCAGTTTCCAAGAATAGAGGGCGGTTCATCACCCGTCAGGTTCTCCCGCTAAACAAATGTAACTTCAAACGCCGAATTTGGGTTTCACAAACGGGGACGCTTTGTAATTACGTCGTGTGTCCCAACAACCGTCGTAACTTCACTAATGCCGGTTGACATGAACAGACTACTGAGATTGTTCGGCGGTTTTCGTCGACGACGTTTCCATGGATTATAAAAGCCTTGGCCACCTTACTAAGTAAAGTTTTAGGTGCCGGCTGAAAAGTTCGTGGTCATTCACACCACTGGTTGGAAATGCTCTCAGTGTCGCAGCCATGACGTGGCTGCATGCATAAGGTTGCCCTCTTTTTAGTACTGATTTATCACTGCTGCATCGTAGACTGCTGTAAGATTCAACAGCACTGCGGCCTAAGGCTGAGAATACTGATGAGGAGGAGACACGTTATGATGCCAAAAATTAAAAGCTATCAATTACGGCTCAGATACGGCTTATTGCCTACCGACCGAAAAAAATACAAATCGCAGTTTTGATGAGCAACAGAAGTAACACTCTCTAGAATTGACCATTTAATCATCACTTACCTTTGATAGCGCCGGAACATCGGCTCCACTCATTTTTTTCAGTGCAATTACGATAGGATGCAGACCGGCGTACGGGGGTTCACCGTTGAACAGCTCAGCCAGGATCAATCCCAGACTGTAGATATCTGATGGCCATGAGTACCCCGTGAAATCCTGTGCAACCACTTCTGGACCCTTCCATGCTATAGGATGACCGTAAATCGATCCAAAACCGTTCACGTTCCACCCTCTCCATGAGTAGTCTATCGATGGAAGATCGTTTCGACCAACGTTCGCCCCAGAAGGTGGAAAATAAGCAACACTACCTAGACCGCAGAGAATGATCCGGAGGTTTTGATCATTCGACTCGTCTTCTGCCAATAACAAATGCTTAGCACACAAATCACGATGTAGAATATCTTTGGAATGTAAGTATTCCACGCACAGCAACGCACGGCTGAAGATCGCTGCCACTGTTTGCTCAGATAGTCCTCGACAGCCGTGCTGCTGACACGACAGCAAATCATAGATTGAGCCTAGAGGATTTAGTTTATATGAGAGTATCACAGAGCATTGATCTAATTGAATGTCAGTCGGAAGACTGATAAATTGTGAGGCTGCACCAAAACTCACGACTTTACCGTCTTTTTTCAACTCTGCTGGCAATAGCTTACGGATGAAATTTATGTTGGCCATGAGGGAAGAAAGACAAGACCTATCACACAGTTCCAAATCGATCACTTTCGACCATACATTGTGTTGAGAATCGACGATGTGATGAACCGCCACAGAGGGTGTAGGAAGAGGCAACATCCCTTGAATAGGCACATCTAGGGCAGTAGTACTGGAATAAAAATGTAAACGTATCCAAACAGTAACTTACATGTAGTTTTCGTCCCACAACATACTAGAGTTCGGATTAGTCACCAGAAAATGACTTAACGTGAAGCACACAATGGTGGTCACATTGAGCTAAAACGAAGATACGGGAAGGAACCACTTAGATGAGTATAATCGTTGTCATTTACAACACCGTTGATTGCTAATGACACACGTGTCATGGGAAGTTCTACTTTAAAATTATGCGTACACCTTGTAAGCAAGTGCAAGTAAGACGGTGCTTGTAAGATCGTCCCTACCTCACAGGTAACCTGGTTAAACACAGAAGGTACTCAGGCCACTGAACCCGATTAGCAACCACTTGCCCTAATTTATTTGATCACAGGTTAAATAGGTAGCAAAGCCCATAGCCCGGTAGACGAACACATCGAATGCTCAGCTTTTGATTCTCCTAGTCAAACTATTAATTGGTCATCTCATTTTTTACGTTAGTGAGCTGGGAGATAGTTAAAATTACAAGGTATGGTGAAGGATGAGTTGACATCTTTGATGAACCGATGCATTTTCAGGATTGTCAGAACGACCGAAAACCAAACTCATAGCCTAATTGTCTGCTCCCTAGTGGCGTGCGATGAGTGTGATTGAACCTGAACATCGAGGATGAAACACGTTACTTTGTTTAACATCTTGAACCTTTGGTGGTTATCTTTTGAAGCCGCAAAGTGACTTCAAGTTGTGCAACTGCTGCTCTCAAGTTTAAGTAAATCATTGTTTGGATGTCAAATTTGCTTCTAATCCTCAAAGTACGAGTTTCAAACTCGCTTCCGGTTAGTGTCACAAGTTATAGAGCGATCGTGTATTTGAAAATCAATACGCACTTCGATCCAATTGTGTCTTGGTGTGCTAGAAACAATGTACATCTGAGGAAAGCAAATTTGGCACGGACACCGGTAATGTCGGTTTCGGTGTGTATAGTTAGATTGATCTCGAGGGTCGAAACATTTTAAAATCTCTGCTAAGGGACAGTTATATTTACAGCACCACCTTTCCACTTCATGTGATGTATCATGCAATTTTCTTACAAGCCACCAACAGCAAACAGTGCACCCGAGTAGATATCGGCGTGAAATGATGCCACATCAGTCCGATCATTATACGCCAAATCTTTTTAGATGGCTACGTTTCAGACGCTGCCATCTGAAACGACAAGCAACCATTCCAACGATAAAGGTAACCTCAGGGACAGTGTAATTTCCCATCGGAATTCAGTTTCCTGTTTGCCTAGCGTACGATTGTACTGAAGAACTTGCTATTCGTTTCTGCTCAACTGATATTGTAGGGGCCTGCTGTAGTTGTTCGATGGGGAATTCGCCCAAGAAAATTTTCTTAACACCCGTTAATAATTTTGTTGGTGGAAGCTACCGGTCAGGTGAATTAAAACTGAAGCAAGTGTCAGGGATAATAACCATTCGGCGTACAATCCCATTCTCACGTGTAGCCCTTCCTTGCATCGTGGTAACTCCGACAACTTTCCACGGTTAGTCGGTGCAGTAACTTCACTCAGCCAAGTGTGCATTGTCCCGTTTTCACATAAGGTGGGTGCCCTCGTTTCGGTCATCCCACCGTATACTAACCCAGACGAACAGTTAGCACTTACTGGTCGAGCCAGTACAAATTGGTATGTTCTTTTTGTGTTAACCGATATATAAAACGAACAATGGCTGAACTGTTCGCATTGCGTTGGGAAAAGCACCTTTTCCCAAGAATACGCCATATTTCCCGAGGGAAATAGATGCTTCTATTTTGAGAACTTGAATACCCGCCATTATTCTGGAAAATTCAAGTTCGCGCGCTTGCTTCTGATTGGTCCGTTTAGTGTCCTAGGACCAAGGCCACCGAAAGCCTATAAATACAGCCGTTTTGAGTCACTGTTTGCCTTCGGGCTGGGCAACAAATACAGCTCGTCTGAAGGCCGTCTTTTCCCTTTCTTGTTGGGGGGTCTAAGTTGTTGAGAGTTGGGTCCGAATACTTGCGTTCTGATTACTCGTGTCGTTTGCGATATCGTACGTTTCGTCCGTGATCGAGATACTGCTCGCGGACTTTCTGTTCATTCTTGCCTTCCTCTCTCAGGGGGTCGTAACACAATAGTTTTGATTTGCCACGAATCTTGTGATGTGATATCCTGGTTGGGGGGAATCCTAGGCGGATAGGACACAAAATATGAACCAGTGCAGAGTAAAAACACCACCGTACTTTATGAACGAAATATTTTGACACTATAAATTAGGGACTTCGAATAGCCCTAGGAATCGTACTTGGATTGCAACCTCCCACGCAAGTAACAAGAAGATCTCGTACTAGTAGCAGTAAGCAGTTCTCATTCATGAGTTGAGACGCCGAATTTATGGATGTTCAACAGTATTAAAGAAATCACCGCCTATCATTGGCTGATCGTATTAGCACATGCAAGGTCAAAAACTGTGTTAACTGGTGGAATACGGAACAGCAAAATTGGCGAATAACGGGAGGCACAACACTGAGACCGTTCGCCTAATCCTGATGCTGTATCTTTAACGCGACATTTGGATCGGCCCCTTGTCAGATCCTCTGTTGTGTCGGGGTTTGGGTAGGCGGTGAATCAAGTAGATTTTCACTATATTTATTCCAACTTGCTCATATGGTTATATTATAAACTTTGAGTTTCACATCTCGTTACATATACAATACTGTTCAGTCGGGATCACAAGCACCGCCGAGCTACTGAACGCGCAGAGAAGCTAAATGAGATTAATAACAAATAACAGTAAGTTCAGTACCAAAGAAATACACCAAAATGTGCCCTGCCTGACAGTGTAAATGGCTGTCCACGTTACCGATCGCTCAGTTCCCAAGAGAGAAGGAGCACTGAGCTAAAACCATTTGTTTCACATCTGGGTGCCAGTTCACTGCTTAGCCACCATGCAGCTTCTCCAGCCGACTCTAGCTTCCACAAATACTACATGCTAGGCGATGGACTACCGTACGACAAACACGTCCCTGCAAACGACACTGATGGAACGAGATAACATTAGAAAATATGGGCGTGCCTATTCAGCTCTCGCCGTACCCAGGTGTATCGTTCCGATCCGAAGAATCATAAGTTTATATGCAGTGGATACCGGATATCTACAAAGCAACAAGAATTTATCCGAAACTTTTCACGGTATTCACCATCACCAGCAGTACATCAATGGGTCTCGCCGATGCGTAACTGCCAGACAACCATAGGAAAATCTTGTGTAGGAGAAAGGAAAAAACAGGACGGAAGGGGAAGGGACCTGATTACTCAAAATAGCTATGCCTGTGCCCAGTCAGCGTCAAGATGTGCACGTTTTGCAAACAAACAACCGAACTATGTGTGAAAGTAATGCGTCACCAGTTTCCTTTAACGGTACTAGGCAACAGTGATCATGAATAATAAACTAACTTCAAATATAAGCGTTCGCGCAAGCAGTAAATAGCTCAAAGGCTCAAACGTACCATAGCCAAGGCTGCGATGGAATACGAGTCTAGGAGCGGCGAACAAGAACAATGTGAAATACTCAGCACAAAAGTAAGAAAGCCAGTCAATGAATCGACCTGCAGTCACCGGAAGACTGTAGGTAAATCCACGGAGAATCGGTGTCCGGGAGAGAGAAGCCAAGGAGCCAATCGTCCCATAGGCTTGAAACTGCACAAGCAGACCTGCGTCAGGGACCGTTAACACAACAGGCTGGTATTATAACTCGAGGCAAAACAGGTGGATTGTGCTGACGCAGTAGGGACGCACATGGGGACGAGAGAACTATACGCGCAGACGCGTGCATAAAGCTCTGGTGGAAAACCAACAAGATTCGGATTAAGGTCGAGAGGTGAAAAGATCAAACGCGAATGAACGAATCAGATCAACAAACAAGGAAATTGAGGAAAACTTAGGGTACATGGCACGGAGTTCGATATACTGTGGAGAATATGTTCCGCTCAACCGTTGTTGGCAGCTGTACGAGCAGGGATTAAATAACTAAACAAAAAAGTGCGAAAAACATTCACGAGAGCCCACAATTCTGCGGATGCAAAAGTCATTTCCCGTTATAATGTCATGTCCGAGAGCGTTTCCAACCGTCTATACAAGTAGTCGTACTACTGCAAGCCCAATAGGCGACATTCTATCACTCAGCAAGACGGTTAGGAACTTCGTAGTCCGTGATCATGTCGCCGTTCAGTTTTCTTACGGCATACCTCAACCGCCAGTGGTCGCAAGGAAGATTGTGTAGCGGTCAAGCCAGCGTGCAGGACACTGTCGCAAGAATGGACCTTGTCCGGAGACTCGCCAACGGATTGTGACAATCATAGAATGACCAGCTCATTTGATACAGATTCGTCGGTAGAGACAATAATGGACAAGTATCGAGGACTTACGCGTGTTTTCCGCGTTCACCGGTCAAGTATGTAAACCAAAAAACAAGACGGAATACAAACACGTTTTAAACCTCCCCTTAAATCTGCAATTAGCCGTATTTTTGACGTTAGGATTTACGAAGTTTAACACGCAATGTTGAGTGTAAAACGGGGAGTCTGGAGATAAGCTAAGCTGTTTGCGGGAATAGTTTCGTTATAGGGATACCAGCGTTCATGTACGCGAATAGGTAGCCATGCATGTATGTTAGACGAAACACATTCATAGACACAGGAAAGATCAATGAAGAGCCAACTACCAACAAGTATAAGTTCATCTAACCCTTGTTTGAAGACACCCGTACTTCCTGGTGGGATTATCCCATACGAGAGAACATTCCACAGTATACACATTAAATGAAGTTCCTCTGACATTAACTCGACTAAACAAGGAACTCGCGGGTTGTCATGGCGGCTCACCTTATAAAAACTGTGAGTCCCGGCGACTCCACTGATACAAGGAAGCAATGGATCACTCGTCATGTTAGGAAGAACTGATAACAGGGTGATATGACCGGAAGAACTTTTGTGATATTACAAACGGTAAGAGTCAGGGGACTCGGCTGATATGTGGTCGTAGCCGTCGCATTCTCACAGACTTTTCAGTTAGCCTTACAACTTACGGGTAATCAAAATATTGCTCAACGGGTGATTTCAACCTGGAGAGAAGTCTCAAACACGGAATTATTCGTTAGAGTTAACAGGACAGTTTCCGTGTCTCCTCTTAAAACGATCGACAATTCCGAGCATTACTCACCAACGAATGTGGCTGAACATTTGCATATGATAATTCGGTTGTGCTTAAACATGAAGTCAGTAGTGGCCAACAGGGTTGCCTGAAGAAGGCGTGGCCGGGGTTCTAGTCCCGGCCATAGCAAGGATATGCACTACAGGCAACCTTTAACAAGGGACAATGTCACTATAAGCTTTCCGCATTTTGGACCAGAAACACGTGGCTGGAATCCAGACAAATGTGGAGATCCAAGACGGTTCAACAAAGAGGGAAGTCGGCAACCATGTTGATCATTTACACCAAAGTCATTGATGACGCAGCAGAGTGCCCTCTTGATAACTGATGTGGAGAAACTAGATTAACCCCATCGCCGTATCGGAAGGTGCTACTGTCAACTTGACACTTAAAATCACCTAATTACAGGCACTGACTAATCAACGTGATAAGGGAGAAGCCAAAACATCTGTACCGCCTTGATTTTTATCAGGTTTTATTCAAGGCGTGGTTATCATTACGTATCAGTTAAACAACTCAAAAGCTCCAGTGTCTCAGTGAGATCACCCGTCATAGATCGAGCGTCGATCCAAGGGCACTCAAAGTCCCTGAACCCGTTCGTGCAACCAACTTTTACGACCTTCATGAAAAAGCCAGCAAATTTGCGTTGAACTCTCCAGAATCTGATCATTTTTCAGTCAAGGAGGCTGATTCTGTACGCAATACTGGAAACATATCATTATTTTTACAGTGTACAGGGATACAAACAGTTCAGGGTCAACTGATGCTGCGGTTATACTGAGCTAGAAGTAGACGTTGCCCCCACAAAGTACTAGCAGACCCTTCGTGCTGAATGGTACGGCTGGTCTAAGACGTCCATTTGCCAGTAAAATTACCAACCAGACAGGTAGGACACCAACCTACCACAGAGCAACAATGTCACCTCGTTGGACGGAACACCCTGAGGGGTAGCCCAGATGGCCCCTGTTTCTATGCACACAGAGTACACCTTGGTTTGCAGAATTGGGACTGTCTACACAAATTGAGGTGCGTAATTGCTTCTCCGTCCACTGTTTGGAGTTAACGCAAACTTGATCCGAGGGATAACATTCTAAAGTCACAATTCAAACTTGAGTTGTGCGCAGGATGGAAACAGCTAGTGTCGACCGAACGGTCAGAATTGTTGCACCAGAGCTGTGACTAAATCGGTTAAGATAAGAATTTGAGGATTTGCAATCAACCGGATTTCGACTATAACAGCGTGTTCCGATTTCCAAGGTAAACTGTAAGAGCAACGTGGAGGTAAAAAATACTTGTAGTTCTCAGATTACCGGGAAGGAAGTTAAAACCGAGGCTGATAGGTAAGGTTAAACTGGCGTTTAAGCATCTAAACTTCACCTATCTTAGTGGGTATGACTTAAACGTCCCGTTTAGTCAACAAATCAGGCGTGGTATTGATGATGAAATAGCTGGATAGGAGGAACAAGACAGAAATAGTCCGGTATGCACACCATAATGTCACTTATCCTATGAACACGACACCTTACCAGTACTCAAGTGTTTGAAAGGACCACCAAACTCTAACCTTCCAACATACCGATCACAAAACATTCTAGTGGACAGTCACGCGTGCGAAACTCCGTTGTGGCAAACACCACAAAAAAGGCTCTCTAACTGCGGTATAGTACCTGGTGAAGGTGCAGGGCTAAGGGTGAAAAAGGGCAACGGGTGATTTACGCTAGAAAAGACAGACCTTCATAAGACTGATGTTAATTAACCCATAAAAAAGAAAGCTAAGCATACCTTTAATTCACCTGCACAATTCTGTTGCACCTTTATTCGTATGCAATTTTGGGGATTTATTTTTGGCATTGTGAGTGGAGTTTTTCGGTCACATTGTTTCTAAATCTTTTTACACCGCTGGATGACCAAGAACTTGTGAATGAGAGCAGCGCACATACCATAGAAAGCTGCCTGACCTCAAATAATTTCTGCAAGAACAACGGCATAGGGAGAAAACGTGCGTCACTTTTGTAGTGTCTTGCTGAACGTGCGGCGGGCTCGTTTACATGACTCACCACTCATGGCACATCAATGTGCCTGTAACCTTGTATTTGTCTACGTTTGATTGGATTGGGTCATGTTGTAGCGAGAAGGCGTCCAATAAAGCACGATCTTTATTGTCCAAATCGCCAGTCACATGCAACGCGCGCTCTCTCGTTTATGAGTCATAATTCCAACCCGCAGCA
>QNGE01003920.1:14260-27788 GCA_008508345.1 Paragonimus westermani | reverse complement strand
GACATCGGTGGTCAAATACTTGAAGACGGTTCACGTCTTCTACCCTGAGCGGCCAGGTTTCGCTACCGTAAAGTAATACGGCTCTCACCGTTGTCTTATATACACGACCTTCAAGCTTCAGAGAAATACCTCTCTGTCGCCAGAGATGCCTCAGATTGGAGAATACCGTCCTAGCATTAGAGATGCGCGCTTGGATTTCATTCCCTACACCTCCACCGCTGCTGATGCAGCTTCCCAGGTATACAAACCGGGCAACAACCTCCATGACTACATTGTCTAACATCAAATCTACGTGATCACAACAATCTTGCAGAAGCAATTTGCATTTTGAGGCTGCAAAGCGCATTCCGAAGTATTTAGCAGAACGCGAAATAGCGTCTAGCATTGTTTGTGATAATTGAAAGTTGTCAAACAGCAACACTTTGTCGTCAGAATAATCAAGATCAGTCAGTCATTCACCAGGTAGGGGGTCCACGCCGGCATCTTGTGAGTGCCGAAAACAATCCTCCATTGTTTCGTCTATGACGAAATTAGATAAAAATGGTGACAGCGGAAGCCTTGACGTACGCCGCTCATGGTGCTGAAACTATGCGCTACACATGCAACCATCCCACTCGACGTGAGGTGATTGGCTGAGACAGCTACGGTCAAGCACAGCAAATCTGTCTATATCTTCGTCGTGATTTGAGTTATATTCCAAAACCACAGGGCAAAAAAGATCTCAGACAAGGTATTATATTCCCTTCATTCAACGACCACTGGAAGTCTTTTCACCGCCACGAATGACGAAGATTGGCAAGATAAACAGGTGCCTGCGCTACTTACGTTAGTGCCCCATTAGCATCTCAACCGTCAGAACCTGATTCACAAGACGAAACAGGAAATATGAAAATGAATCAAAGGATAGTGAGACCCACTGCAGCAGATTTGAAAGTATTCTGCACCTAACCAGAGAGTCTGTTTCGCTTAGGAGATTTCATCAACGATGTCGTCGTAGTGGAGAGGTCGTACTCAAAAGACGAGTCGAACAAAACAAACAACGTGTAACAACAAATAAACACGGCTGGAGATGTGGCGACATGAAAGCGAAGATAATGCAGGTAAGTACATGAATGCAAGCAAGCTAAAGATGCGAAAGTGCCATTTTGACTACTCTCAGTTTAGGGCCAGTATTCGTAACGAAATACGCTGCGCAGTTGATGAGAACATCATTGCTTCCCCCATAGACAGCTTAGATTCAGCATAGGGGTTCAGGGTGGACTGTGGAAAAGCCGCCTTTCATTACCAATATGAACGGCAATACATCAGTGATTATCTTTGGTGCATAAATGCCAAACGACCATGGATAAAACAGCAAACCCTAGCCGAGAATTAAAAAAAAAACAGAAATGGCGGAACCCGATTGCTGACAGTATCTACCTCTGCATGTGAACACTCAACTTGTGGACAGACAGCCGAGCTGTAAGTGAAAGTGAGGCAGTGTAGCGACTTGGAGATAACCCCAGTGTGCCTACTGTAAGATGTGTGAAATTCCTCCCGAAATCTTAGTTCACATTGTACACATGATCGTAAGAATCTTTGCCTACCGCCCGCTTGCCGCATTCGATCCCGTGTTTGTTTGCATGTGTAATGGCCCATAAACCCATTGGCGTCATACACGCCTCCGGCTTGCTCGTGTGCTCGACGGTCGCAACGACCCCAGCCAGGGAGACAAGCCCGGCTAACCACTTAATGAACGATTTCATTTCTATAAGCCAAGTCACCTGTCCACTTTATACCTTACGCCAGTCGGCCGCAGCATCGGCAAAGAAGGCTTGGTGTGGCAGACTAGTTGGCGTTCTTAGTACATGGCCTAACCATCCGAGTCTGTGGAAACATGGGGACTGAAAAATAAACTCACTTAGCGAGCACTACCAAATCCTCATTTCCCAACCTCTTCGTTGCTTACCCGTTGGTGCTATCCAACGTCAGCGACCAAGCGCGGACATTCGCGACCAAATACCTGAAGATGGTTGACGTCTTCTACCGCCAGTATCCAAGATTTTCACAAGTAACACGGCCTTCACAGATGCATTATATGTTCGACCCTTAAGCTTGACAAAGATGCTCCCTGTCACCAAACTGTCCCAGACCGGCAAATACCGTCCGGGCTGAAACGAGATGATTAATAACCTCCTAACGTAAAATCTAAGTAATTACAGCAATCTTACAGAAGCAGATCGCAGTTTGAGACTGATAACAGCATTCAGAAATATTTGGCAGAGAACGAAAGTGCGCCATAGTTTGTGCTACCTAGACATCGTCAAACGTCATCTTGCGACCAGAATAATCAAGATCAGCCAGGCAGGGGACCCATTCAATGAGCGCCGCTACCTGTCATCCACTGGTGAGTCAAAGAAATTAAACAGATGTGGTGAAAGTGGACAACTCTGACGTACGCCGCTCCTGGTACTCAAACTGTCAGACAGTTTGCCATGAACCCTAAGCTGGGCTGAAGTATGAGAAATAAGGCGTCGCCAGTAGGTTCACATACTTGGTCAGTACATTCTGAAAGTGTAGAACGGTCCACTGAGTCGAACTCGCCTTTATAGTCGAGAAATACGGTGACTGTTGACCGTCTTTATATATGACGCTGCTATGGAATTCTGAGAAGAGTAAAAATTTAATCAATACGCCCAGGACGAAACCAACTTTTTGTTCTCCAAGGTCTGCCTCTCGAGCCGCAGTGGGTTGATGACGTATAATGGATGCCAAAACCCTAGTAATGACTGGGGTCAGACTAATCCTCAAATGGTTTTCGCAAGAACCCTTGAGCACTTGTATACTATATAGATAACATGTAAAAACCACAAGGAGTGTCAAACGTGACACAATATGGGAGAAAAGGAAGCGTTGTCCAAGGCGTAGAAGGAAACAAACGTGCAGGGATGAAGAATTTACGATGATGTACAAGGATGCTCGCATCACGTGCGCCATTGACGGCTGCTCTTTGCCATATCAGACAGTCTTCAACCAAATGTGTTCAGTGTCTTTTGGACCCAAGCCAGGCAGTCGGGAGCGCCCCACTGCAGCAAGTTCCAAAGTAAATGTCTTATGTGAACATGTGAACTACTATCTAGGGAATCCGATGGAGAGGTACGTCCACCATCACCTACAGTTTGAACCAAATTAGTTAAGTTCCTACTGAAGCCTCTCCAATATTTTTGGGAAGTCAGCTAGACCAACGGCCCCAGTACGCTCGAAAGTCGGCATGCAACAGCGCACCTGTTTTGGTGGATGGTTGTAAATCTACCGACCGGCACACTACATTGAAAGTTAACGACAGCAACATACTGGAAGCGGGAGACCACCTCCACTGACATTCAAAATGTCCCATCTAACGTTCTAATCCTATGGACTTATTATGGATGAGAATTCTATCGGCCTCGATCACAGCTTTACGGACAGCCGGGCGTCCTGGACCAGTGGTATGAATAAACTCGAAGAGTCTGCCAGTGTTTTGCAACAAAAAAGTGATATCCATTTCCTTAATTTCCTCCGTCTGGCTAGCCTCACGCCTCAGCCTCCTACGGATATCTCTCCTAAACCTGTCATATGAACTACCAAGAGGTGTATTCTGTCTGACATCAAGGATTTCTACAAAAAACACCAGCTTGTTTAATCCGCAAACCACTGTGCCGTATGCTACAGTACCTGCTTCATGAAGTGCTTGCGACATTTCGGTCCAGCGCCTATTAGGATCTTCGGAATGAGAACTGCTAGGATTATGTTCTAGACTAGTGTGGTGCCTATGTCTTACCAACAGCCTAGCCAGTTTCTCAATAGTTAGCCGCTGTGGTCGGTTGAGTCGATACTCACAGAAAGTAACAACAAGATGACGACACATCAACACATGATCTGAATCCAAGCACGTGCTCCAATAAAAACGACAATCCTGAGTGAATCCACGCCCCTTACAACTGACAGTGTGGTCAATGTGAGATCAGGTCTGATTCGAAGAAGATAAGCACCAAGTATAACGGTATGCACGATACCTAAAACTGGTGCTGGCTAAAAATGGATTGTTCTCAGCGCACAGCTGCAGCAATCGCCCACCATTACCAAAGTGATGAGATGCTATCCCAAACCTGCCGGCTAGAAGACATTCGGCCTCACCAAAACGGCCGAATCGGGTATTCATATCTCCAGCCAGAATGACCATCAAAACCACGCGTCGACCGAAAGAGAGCGGCCAGATTCGCGTCCTTGATACCAACGTCACTGCAGTCAGTTGAAACATAAACGGACACAACGGAAAGACTTCTGAAGATTTGGCGCCTAGAGCTGGCCTGAACAAAACCTGTCAAGTGGATGGCACAAAGTCTACTGCTAACGTGAATCCAATCTACCAATGCAGCTGCAGTCGTTTTGTTGATGACCACACCTAATCCTACCAGATTCTAAGTGTGTGACTGGCATCGGATAGACAGTGAGGTTACTGTCCAGGATACCAGTATCTGAAATGCAGAAAACAGCGACATTCAACGAGTGTGATGTGCATATAAAAGCGGTCTTCCGGCCTATCAGCTTTTCATAACGCGAACGATGACGGCTCCCATATTCACTCACATTCTAGACTTGAGCAAAGAATGCGAGGCTTGGCGCCGAGCGATGAGATGGGACTGACGATGTTACTAAAATCGGATATCTGTTGTAGGACCTGTAGTTATTAAAAGTGGATGTCCAGGGATGGCTTGGACCTGAATTAAACAGGAAAGTTGGGGAGGAGACAGCAGTAGTGTTCTTAAGCCTGTTCACCTTGCTTTGTGTGGCAGATACGACAACCTGGTGCATACCGTGAGGTGGCCGATGCGGTAAGAAGCAAACAGTGTTGTTAATATTCATGGTTTTGCTCACTATCGAAAGGGTATTCAGGTTATCCGCAACTGTGGGCTTATGGTCGACGAAGTACGACATCGTCGTTTGACTCCACACGTTACGTTAAGTCCCTCGGCACGAGTTACAACGAAGATTTTGATAGATCTGGTAAACTTATGCTCAGAGGTAGCTAAGGCTTTTACGGAATGGCTTGTAGCTAAGATGAGACCAGCTTGACGAGGACAAGATCGGCGCATGAGAAAATCCCTTCCAAAGAGTCAAGTTCACGGTACAGCTAACTGAATTCATGTGTGGGGGAGTAGTGGGTCACTTCGTCTGGACGAAGGTGATAGTTTGGACATGCACACGTTCCAGAGAGGTTTCGAATGAAGAGTGGAAAAGCTTAGGCTGTTAAAATGGAAGAAGAGAACAATTATCCACCTAGTTTATTTAACAAATCGCTGGCTGAAGCCAAACTACACACGGACCGGAAGGTGGTTGCCGTCACAGCGATACACAAAGGGGGTGGTAGGGAAGAGGCCTCAAACTACAGGCCTGTAATTCTTAAATCAGTTATCTTGAAAGTGCTGGAAAAGGTCTTGAGGGACAAGACAGCACAACAAGTCACTGAGTATAGACTGGTGGTGGCTCAACAGCATGGCTTCATAAGTAAGAGATGTTACCCTCCTAACTTACTGGCTTTCTTAGATGAGATCATTGCATGGTTGGGGGAGATTATGTTGAGGTCTGCTATTTAGACTTTAGTAAGGCCTTCGACCCCCTAAATCACATATTTTCCATGTTAAAATTAGGGGCGTTTAATGTCTTCTGGTGTTTTAGCATACGTTAAGGCGTTTCCGCAAAATAGGAGTTTCTATTTGCAGGTGGAGGGCTCCAAGTCGCACATTGCATATGCCAACAGTGGTGTTCCACAAGGGGCAATCTTGGGTCCCGTGTCGTATCCAGTATGCATTAATGATTTAGTGAAGAGGACCAGCAATCTTTGCTACGTGTTCGCGGATGACGTGAAACCCGTGGGACGCCCGAGCGATTCTTTGATGCAACGAGACCTCGACGAAATTCTCCAGTGGACAGTTGACCGGGAGATCCTGTTAGATGTTGCGAGATGTAGACAACTTACTAAGGTAAAGACTGATGACTCTCTAAGATGGATAGGAGGGTCAGAGCAACGGGTGCTCATTCGGAAAACTATTGAGATGAGGGACCTAGGACGTCAGGTCGCTGGGGACTTTAAGACACCAACTCAGTGTATGGTTGCAGCCTATAATACAAATCGGGCACTCTACCAACTGAAGAAGACAGTGGCCTCAAGGAAACCCAACGTCCTTGTGCGCAAGCCTGGTGTACTTATTTAGTCAAGGATACTGAGGTCTTAGAGAGGGCGCAACGTAGGCTTCCGGAATTCTTCCTAGAACTTTGGAACATGGATTACTTCAGCAGACTTGACCACCTTAATATCTTCTCCTCAGAAACAAAATTGAAAAGAGATCTCATAGAGGTTCTAAAGACCCTTAGTAGATTGTCCAGAAAGGAAAGCGGCAGTCTACTCGCAGCGAAAACTCACCGCTTTGAGGATATGAGTTAGAAATTGTGAAGGAAAGAGCTAGGACTCAAATCCGAAACAAAATTTTCTAATATGGAGTTGTGAACAGTCGGAAGCAATTACCTTCCAAGGTGGTGTTGGCAACCACGGTTAACGACTACAGGCGCAAGCCTGATGCATGTTGGTTAGCATTATTTCCGGATATGCAGTGATGACAGACTGGCCGGGGTCCACATAACGTGATGAGAACCGTCTCTCCTTCTTGTCTTTGCTAACCCTAGTAGCGCACCCGTTACCTGAGTGTTTAACGGAGACAGCGTGGGAACACACAGGGAACGGTGGGATAAGAAAGTGCGCACAGCCCTACTAAGCGATTTTTTCACATGTCGCACAATCACTATTTGCCTACGGAGCTCAATTGTGTTAAACAGAAACCTATCCTTGCACATTAGGTACAAAACGTTGTTCAATTTCACGGGGGGGAATGATAAGGCTTATAAGCACTTAAATGTGATATCCAACGAAATATCTACATCAACGTTAGCGTCACGTTGGCTGGTACACCTTCGGAATCATAATGCGAAATTGTCGGTAATGGCGTCGTTGGCTCCTTTCATTGCCCGCAATCTCGCCTTCTGAATCCATCGTTGAATTGTTCCCTTAAGGTCTGCGTGCGATGCGCCGGGAGAGGCCTTTTCATGACGGATTCTGCATTTAAGAAGTGATGATTAGTTGTAATTGTACATACCAACAATGGCTGCAGCCAAAGGAGAAGAGGTAATTGATACGTGGTTGTTCACTTCTCTCCAATTGATGGTTTAAATTCATCGTCGCTAAATAAGGTTCTCATTGCATTCCGAGTGCATTCACCCATGGATGTACCACCAACGCTGGTGAGGAAGGTCACCTGGGTACTGTGGATCGGAAAAATGAAACATACCAGCTGGTTGTATAATTCAACATCCTCCAACTTTATTTTGAGCAGCTGTACGTCCTCTATGGATTGCATGGGGAAGCGCACCGGGAATAGTGCGGTTATTGATGGACCGGCGGTTAGAATCATAGTGCATTAACTTCCGACCGTAGGGCGTGCAGTTCTTCATGCATTCTGGTGTTCTGGAGAACTTCGTTCTCCATTACATCTGGTTAAGACGGTCAATGTTTTTGTTTTTCAATCCTCCCACTTCTTTTGAAATATCGTTTTACATGCTGCCTCATTGTGTCCGGCTAGCGGACTAATGATGGTATAGCTAAACGCTACTCACATGAAATATTACCATTTACATAACTGGAATCATTAGAGCTGGAGAATGTGGGCAGGTTCTCCGCTGATCCAAACATCCACCATGTTGGAGATGCTACTACCATGGGGCATATGCTCCAATTGAGGTGGTGGTGGAGAATGATCGGTGTCTACGGGGTAAACCGTTGGTTTTCATTTCTCCTGCACTTCCTAAGTGAAGTTCGAACGGACGATTGATTATGTGCTATTGTTACACAATGTTAATTTATTTTAACTTTTGCGTTACGGTTTACTCCGTGACCATCACTTCTTAAATGCAGAATCCGTCATGAAAAGGCCTCTCCCGGCGCATCGCACGCAGACCTTAAGGGAACAATTCAACGATGGATTCAGAAGGCGAGATTGCGGGCAATGAAAGGAGCCAACGACGCCATTACCGACAATTTCGCATTATGATTCCGAAGGTGTACCGGCCAACGTGACGCTAACGTTGATGTAGATATTTCGTTGGATATCACATTTAAGTGCTTATAAGCCTTATCATTCCCCCCCCCCGTGAAATTGAACAACGTTTTGTACCTAATGTGCAAGGATAGGTTTCTGTTTAACACAATTGAGCTCCGTAGGCAAATAGTGATTGTGCGACATGTGAAAAAATCGCTTAGTAGGGCTGTGCGCACTTTCTTATCCCACCGTTCCCTGTGATCCCAGTGTTTCTTTAGAACACAATCGTAGTATATTTCTCAACGCATCTGTGAGAAACACGCTCAGGTGAATTAACTAACTTAGGCAATGTACAAGTTGTAAAGCTATACACACCAACGTATGCCACAATTAATAACTTTACGATACACCTGGAATGTGTAACGGAATGGAAGCACCGAGGAACAGCGTTCCTCTGAAAGACGGGGGCATTTAGGACCTGTTATCCTTTTACTCTTTTGTTACGCACTATTCTGCATACCTGTTATGTTTATTATACATATCAACTACTCGTCTATTGTTTGAATCAATACGCACTTGGTCCTAGCGCGTTTCGCCTTCTGCTTTCACGCGGTCATAGTTATCGTGGGCTAACCGTGGTAACGTTCATTCAGCACGCCGAAGGAATCGAATTCGCTGTATTCTCGTTGTTAGTGAAGGGGAAAATCTTCTTGCAATACGCAGCAGATTTAGTGTGGTGGAATCTATTGTGGGCAGCTACTGTGAGTCCTTGTATGTGTCTTGTAGTACTGTTGTCCCAACCCTTCGTTCCATATATTTTTTGGTGGGCCCGTGTTTGTTTATTTGCTTATTTTTCTACATAACTAAATAACTCCCAAAAAGTTCAATTTTCTCTTCGTCGGTCGGTTGCTTTGTCTGAGTGTTTTGTTTTCCTTCAAGATGGCGGATTCCGAACCAGACCCAAACTGCCTCGGAGAATGCAGTTTATGTTGAACTTCCTGAGTTCGGTAGTCGTGATCATAGGCTTTGGTTTGCTCAAGTCGAGCCCATCTTTGACTCTAGACGAATACGCTCGTAAAATTCCATGTACACATTCCTAGTTGCCAATCTTCCCGAACAGGTCGCTACCGAGGTCGCCAGTCTCATCTACACTCACCAGTGTTAGCCCGTACGACACGTTAAAGGCCTCAATCATCGGACGAACTGCAACAACCGACGAGCAGAACCTGCAAAAACTTCTGGCAGGAGTAGAGCTGGGTGACAGAACTCCTTCACAACTCCTACGTCACACGACACAGCTCCACGAACCAATTCTACGTGAGTTGTGGCACAAAAATCTGCCAGACGATATTCGAGAAGTATTGTCTATACTCGATAAAGACACACCACTTCATAAACTTGCAGAGGTTGCTGACCAGGTACAGGAGAGTTATCAAAGACGTACAGTATCCCATGCACATTCATCAGAGGTGTCATCGAGCCATAGTTGGCAGACGAAAGTGGATGCGCTGAAGCAGCTGTTTTCCGAAATGACCGTGCAGCTCTCTGCAATCACTAAACAACTGGCAGCCCAGTCAAGAGGCTCTCCCTATCGCTGCCAGTCCCGAGGTTGTTCACGCAGATGACGAGTTGATCAAAACGTGTTACTATCATCGTCGATTTGGCTCCAAAGCTGTCTGTTGTACTAGACCATGCAGTTTTGCTCAGGATAACTTTCATCCGGGAAACGCGGAGACCGGGCAGTAATGGCGACGACTGTTCATGGTTCATTAAACTGTCGCCTATTTTGTGTTCGATCATTCCACTGCCCTGAATTTTCTCATTGATACGGGCGCAGAGGTTAGTGTTGTCCCACCGAGAGGTGACAAACACAACCTTCAACCGGTATCGTACACACTACAAGCAGCCAATCGTTCAACAATTCCAATATAGGGTAAGCTGCACACACTGGATCTTGGCCTCAGACGTCAGTTACCCTGGAGATTTACGGTGGTAGATGTACAACACTCGACCGCCGGAATTGATTATTTATCATTTTTTGGACTTATATTGGACGTCGGCAGCCGGAAATTGGTCGACAGCACAACTACTCTTCACGTACATGGCAAGGCCACATAAATCAATTAGACTGGACTGCGGTCGGCCTTACCAGACAACGGCTTGGCAGCCATCCTTCGACAATTTCCACAACCAGTCAATCCGTCTAAGCTAACATCGCCGTCTAAACACGATGTTTTTCATCAAATCGTCATTAAAGGCCCACTTATATTCGCACGCCCTAGACGTTTGCCACCGCACAAACTCCGAGTGGCCAAAGCAGAGTTCGAACACATCTTACGACTTGGTATTATCCAACCTTCCAATAGTCTATGGGCCTCACCCCTTCACGTGGTTCCCAAGAAATTAGCGGGTGACTGGTGCCCGTGTGGCGATTATCGTGCCCTGAACAACGTCACTGTTCCAAACCGATACCCTATCTCCCACATTCACTTTTAAATGGGGTTAAACGGGAAGACTACTTTTTCCAAGATAGATTTGGTTCGAGCTTACCATCAAATCCTCGTGGCCCCAGATGTCCCCAAAACCGCCATTACCACTCCCTTGGGGCTCTACGAATTCGTCTGCATGCCATTTGGCTTGCGAAACGCCGCACAAACTTTCCAAAGTTTCATGGATCAAGTGCTTCGTGGTTTTGATTTCGTGTATGTTTATACTGACGACATCTTAGTAGCGAGTGAATGCACTCAACAGCACGAGTCACATCTTCGAAAACTGTTCGAACGTTTTACTTAACACAGTGTAACGCCAAACCCTATGAGGTGCATCTTCGGAGTTACTTCCATAGATTTTCTCGGACGTCGAATCGACAGTAACGGTATCCGGCCTTTGCCAGAGAAAATTAGTGCTGTTAAGGTCTATTCACAGCCATAGTCCCTAAAATGTCTCCTAGGTATTGTCAATTATTACTGTCGTTTTACTCCACGATGTTAAGAGTTTTTAAAACCCCTCACAGATGTTTTGAAAGCCAACCCAAAGCACTTCGTCCTGTCTCCGAAAGCTAATACTGCGTTTCTTGCGGCCAAAGAAGCTATGTCCAAAACAACCATACTAACGCATTTAAGAACAGACGAACGCCCGCCGCTGATTTGGACGCACCGCAGTCAGCACTGTTTTACAGCAGGACGTGAATGGTGAAATCCAGCCTTTGTCCTTTTTCTCCCGAAAACTCCAACCAGCGCAAACGCGTTACAGTACTTCTGGTCGTGAGTTACTGGCTATTTACATTGCCATTAAGCACTTTCGACATCTTCTGGTGGGTCACAACTTCATTGTTTTTAGTGACCACAAACCACTTGTGTTTGCTTTTCGTTCCCCTCCAGATCGGTACTCCCCGAGAGAAACAAGACACCTGGACTTCATCTCCCAGTTCACCACTGACATCCGTCTTATAGACGGTCCCAGCAATTTTGTCGCCAACGCCCTGTCTCGTCCGGATGTTAATCAAATGTCTGCAAATGTCAACGACTTTCTTTCCCTCGCGAAGTCTCAGGTTAATGATCCAGAACTACGCCAACTTCGTGTCAACCCCTCCCTAAAACTGCGTGATATACCCTTAGCCCAATCAGAATATTCACTTACGTGTGATATATCTACTGGTATATCGCGACCGTTTGTTTTTTTCACACGCTGGTTTGATGTTTTTAACCGCCTCCATTCTTTATCATATCCAAGCATACGCGCCTCAACGAAGCTAGTTACCGAGCGTTACATTTGGCCAGGAATTCGTACGGATGTTCGTGACTGGACCAAACAGTGCTTGGAATGCCAACGTAGTAAAGTTTATCGTCACACCACCAGTACTCCGGGAACTTTTGCCCTACACGACGGAAGCTTTAAACACGTCCACCTTGATATCGTTGGTCCACTTCCTCCTTCCAACGGTTATACACATATTCTAACCTGTGTGGACCCATTTACGAGATGGCCCATTGCCGTCCCTTTGAACAACACGTCAACGGAAACTATCGCACGCAGTTTTGTCGATTCGTGGATTTCGAGTTTTGGCTTTCCGGCCATTACCACCACTGACCGTAGATCTCAGTTTACTTCAGCCCTTTTTCGTGATTTGAATCGTGGTCTTGGATGCGAACATTGCGTACCATCCCTCGTCAAACGGTATGGTCGAAAGGTTTCACCGTCAGCTAAAATCGTCTTTAATAGCAACATCGGCGGGTGGCAAATGGTCTGATCGCTTACCTCTCATTCTCCTTGGCTTGTGAACCACCGTTAAGGAAGATATTGTAGCACCCCGGCAGAACTCGTGTACGGTTGTACATTGCGTATTCCTGCAGAGTTTTTCTCTAATTCTCTGGTAGATCTGAGTCCTGACGCGAGTTACATCCCGCGTCTAAAGAATCACATGCGGTGTATTCAACCTTCACCTCCACGGAGAACGCTGCGCGAAGAGCAAATTCATTGTGATCTGCGCACTTGTCCTTTTGTTTTCATTCGCGTTGGCTCACTTAAGACACGTCTGCAACCGCCACATGACGGTCCTTTTAGAGTGCTTGAGAGTAAAGACAAGTATTTTGTCATTGACAAAAACAGAACACGTCACTCGGTGAGCACTGACAGGCTAAAAGTTGCTTACGTCGACTGTGTTTCAACGTCCCCGTCTCGTCCGTCAGACATTAAACATTCCGATGATTCCAGCCAGCGTCCCCTTGATTCGTCTACCGACTCACAAAACCTTTCTCAGTCTACCTATGTTTGACATTAATGACCATACCCTTTTTCCTGCCTCCCAACCCAAGATATACAAATCACGCACTCGTTCTGGCCGGACCGTTAGATGGCCGACAACCCTGTGAACACAATCGGCGGAAAAAAGCGTGAAATCAGAGTCAGTACGTTAGTGAATTGTGATCGGCTGCATGTCACCACCTACGCATGGCTGCTGCTCGATGTCACTGAGATGACGAATCAAGGTGTTGTAATCTCACCGTGCGATGTTCGAGGTCGCAGGGTGGTGGAGACTGATCGATGTCTGGGCTTGTCGATTGGATGCATCCGTTGGACCATAGGCATAGTTGTGACAGTTGCCGAATGACGTATTCAATCGTGGGTGGGTAAATGTGTTGGCGCAGACTGTTTCTAATCAATACATACATCGGTTGTTGGCATGCCTCGAGGCTTTTATTAAGGAGGTGAGTTGGGGTTTGTGTTCACCGTTTTTAGGCGTGACTTCTCAAGCACTACTCTATTACCACTACACAAAGTTGTGTGAAGGCAAAGATGGGAGTATGAATAAGTAGAAATAATTGTGTTGTATTTATGGAGATGTTCCCCATATAGCTGGTTTATGTCTTGGTGAGCAAGTTTGGTGTGCACTGGCTGCGTTCAGTACAGCATTGAGACCG
>QNGE01003919.1:41656-72346 GCA_008508345.1 Paragonimus westermani | reverse complement strand
CGAAGCGAGGCTCATTCGAACTTACCAACCGACGTTATGTGCACAGAAGTGGTTGAAACAACCGATCGGGTTGCCATGGTCATGATTACATAATAAGTGGTGTGTTTGCATGTGTGTCGTTAAATATTTGTTGTATATAACTGGCATGTTTTACGTTTGCGACTGATGAGAGTAAATGAAATGTTAACATCTCGCAATATGTCTTCTTTCTGCTCTGATGAAGTGGTTAATGGGAACTCAGTGTTTTAAAACTCCGCATTGCTTAACCATTTGTCTGTGGATATCGTTACGCTTGAATTAGAAATTTGGTGTTTTTGTGTACACAGGAGAAGCAGCGGATCTATTTCTGAAGATGACACATATAGTAGTAGTTGCTTTCCAGCGAGCCGATCAACAATTTTTCCAACTGTTCCCCAGAGAGGAACGTTCGCAAAGAAAGAATTAATATCCACAGCTGCATGGTGATTTTCGCTGACGTTCAGTTTCTAAGTTGGTTAACCGTTTTAAAGTATCCCTCAAAATTCTCTCAGTTTCATGCCATTTTGCTAATGGATACTCAGCTAAATTGACAATCCATAGTATAGGTCTCAGTCGTAATTCATCCCTGTAGGACTTTGGTTGATCACACAGTTACAGTTTCTGAGATCTGCGCAGCAATATAAACTGTGTAGTTGTCTCTTAAATGGATTATTCTTTAATAAGTTTCTGGATTTCTCTTCGAACCTTGTTCTCAAGTGTATGCAGATTATCCGTCGTTTTATCGTAACGAATTTTGCGGCTACCATTGAGAAAGTTTTTCAGTTTAACGACGTAGTCGAATAGATCAAGGAGTATCAGTAAAGAACCGTTATCTGGCTGCAATATTGTCAATTATTCTGTCGACCGTAACGCGCTGCAATGTGTTCAACCAAAAGCACAAATCTCTATTGTTTACGGTTGATGCGGCAATGATGTTCCATATCTACCAATGTGACTTTAAATCAGCCATTAATTTTCTCACCCTAGAAAACTGATCATACAAGGTTTCAAATGGGACTTGTGAATTGATGCTATTGATTTCTTTGGTGGGGTTCAGAAAATGAGACTACAAACCAGTGATTCAACTTGCAAACTAGTTAATGTTACATATGACAGGCTGGTAATATACCGTTCCAGGTGTTCTGGAGAAGACGGTATCAGCTTGATTTTCCATAGAGACATTTGCGGACGGCTGCACTTATCAGGTTTTTCCTTCCGGACTGTATCAGTGCAACACCAGATAAAGTTGATATGACATCAATCTTAGGTCAGTAATGAGGGGGCAGAATGCACTGGATATGCACTGTAAATTCTCGAATGTCCTCATACCACTGACCATAACAGTTTCCGGCATACGTCTCACAATTTTTGTGGTCACACATACTTTACTGGTCTGTGCCTCACAATGTGTCAGTCATTCTTTCGGCATTGTTTTATTAGTTTATACCGAACGCTGTGTGTAGCGTTTTTGCATTTCCGTCTCAACAACCTGCTTAGCTTCTTCAGCAATGAGATTGGGATGAAATATCTGAGAAATTCAAGACCCATATATAAGCACCGACACTGAAATATGTACCTGATAAGATGTAGCGAATTTTGTCGGGTAATAAACCGTGCATTCTGTTGTTTGTGACTCCTTTTTTACGAATGATTCTTTTCCTTTCCTGGAGCTCACCATGACAGTCAAGCTGGTTAGGTTCAAACAAACGCGGTAGACTGGCGTCTACTTCTCACTAGATCACGAAAACGACTAACACGATTCTTAAGTAAGCTTTTACCAAATGAACTAGAAAAGACAAGCTAGTAGTGATGTATCGCACGATTTTTGCTCGAAATGATTTTGCTGCATCTTATCAAGTACGTACTGCAGTAATAAAAAATATAAAATATGCATAAAATCGTCACTTATACTAGTATACTGTCCGTATATGGAAAAGAAGACGAACACTACCAGCGTAATGTTAATTTAATGAACAGTTCCTCTTGTTCACAAAATGACGACTTTGATGGTTCATTGACGATTGTCTCGGCAAAGTGAAGTAAGCCTTCACAATGACGACTGAAGATGACTGAGAACGCCGACGGATTGCTTATTTTATCAGGCACACAAAGCACTGTCTTAATTCCTTTCGCGTCACGTGCTCGAGACAAATCACGACGTTGGTAATCGTCGGCATTCCAAATCATCTTCACAAGTCGGTTAAACTGCGTTCATTTGGTAATTAATTCCTCAAAATGAATTCAATGAAAGTGGCGTTTGGTCGTTTCGCGTTAGTTTCACATTCTTATAACAAGCTTCCGTGAGTCTCATTAACTTATCATGGATAACGGACAGAAATGGCTATAATAATATCCAAACCTACCCCGAAAACATTGTTTATTTACAAATGAAACATTCGACTAAATTTTTCACCTTTATTGTCCAAACAAAACCTAGGCAAGTAAATTTAACATACTGGGTTTCCTGTGTACATTATATCCCAACAGAAAGATTCTTTTCCGTCAGGTATTAACTTAACGTCAGCATATTCTACATGCAGTGCACACAACAACAACAACACGTAGACGAACGGTTCGAATGACCCTACACCTTGACGAGCCAACAAGTTGTATGGCATTGACATTGGTTGCGTTAATGACTCCAGTACACAAAATGCTGATCACTGTTAATGGGCATTACCGTTTCGCCAAATGCACGCAATTCTGTGCTGTGATTACTTACCAAAACCTTGTACATGTTGGTTGCATCACCCCGGTGACCGGTCGTTACAATGAGTTTGGAAGCAGATGATGCTGAGAATTTCACGAGTGTACTACTCAACAACCCATCTGACGTTGTTGATGATGACCAGTCGATTTCAGAAAGTTCTGTTTAAAAGAAGCGTAAACTGACTCAATTAACTTGCCGTAGAACGTACTGTATAGTTGGGGCGTGAAGGGTTGGATTTGTTTGGTTCCCTCAATTGTTGTTGCACGCAGTTTACCAAGGGCGGTCAAACTATTCTAGATAGTCCGTCAATCAGTAACAGGAGGGTGAACAGCAAATGCATACGGTTATGTTCACGATCTGTAACGACTGTCCAATAACGATACCGTTCTGTTTGTCATATTTATCTACTAACTTCATCTAGACATGAGGAGGTTGTTGCCATCAGAGATTACCAGGTAAATTTCTGTCACTAGCCCAACCAACACAGGGTGCTTTCATGTAAAGCAATGAATCGTGAGGTATGGTTTTGGTAGGAGGCAATATAAACAGTTTGCCGTTATCCCGTTTTTCACCATGGTCAGCAGGCTGCTGCTTTACTGACAAAGTTTGCTAACATTATTCGTAGTATGAATGATGAAAGTAACGGACGGCTATAGAGCAGGATAAGTCCTACTGGTTTTTTTAGTTTGGGTCCGCCGAGTGCTTGTGGCGAATGCAGATGTCATTCAAATAGTAAGTAATCCGCAAAAGCTGATGACAGTTACACAGTTTTTCTACGAAAGTGATTATCTGCGTAGATGGCAACATCTGTTGGAGCATCAAAGGTCAGACTACCCAGAGGATGTTGTGGCCTTAGCAGGTTGCCCACAAGATAGTACTGATTGTGAAACACTACTATTATTCTCACAAGACGTAGAGATTGGTGTGAGATCCTGCATACCAAATTCGCCTTCTCTGAACTGCCGGTAGCGCAATGAGAACCGCCACAGTTTACGCGAACGATCCGGGTACGGTAAAAGTGTAGTGACCAACACTGTAACTTTACGTTATGCCATTTCAATAACAGCAATGGATCTTAAACAGTAATGAATACTTAGTTGAAAATAGGGAGGAACTGGTGAATTGAAAGTAATGATGTAACAGGCTGACTAGGGGCGTCCAAACATTTTGGTGAGCAACCCGATTAGTGAGTCGACCTACTTGAGCACTGCTGGAGTGTATGGGAACATACTCAGGTTGTTTGGGACACTGGAGCCCAAATCGAACATGTAAGAGTTGATACCCAATTTTCCGGCTGCCAGAAAGTATTCTGTACAGCCCGAGTCACAAAGGTGCATGACCGCATATATAGTTCTGCTAAAACGAAGTCGGTTTTCTGCAGCCCAGATTTATACGTTCTAATCTTTCTGTAGCTTCTCACCTTCAGTCACGCTGTCCAATATAAGCTCAATTTCAACGACATTAGCTCATTATAACAAAGACAAATTGAGAATCAGCAGGATTTTGAGCACAACCAGATCAAAGACCAGACATCCTCACACGGAGCATAGTAACATGTCGCTGATCCTAATACAAGTGTGGAACAGCCCCGTTCACTCTGACCCTCAACAGGCGACCTTGAAGTTAGTGGATGGGCAGTCACACTATAAGGTTTTCTGTAACGTACTGAAGAGGTATCACGCAGGGCCTTAAATGGTGCACTAGGTCGAAGTTTAGACATAAGTCCAGACAATCGATATCGTGGTGATTAAACGGGGATTTAGCACCACAAATGGAAGCGCAGTTACACAGCTGCTCAAAATTAAGTAGGCTAAATTCTCCACGAATGAAATTGACGAGACTGGACACCCTGGTGTATATTGACCAGTGTTGGACCGATCAATTTAAATGGCTTCAATGAGTATATGTGACGACAACTTTAGCAGATCAAGATTTAAACTCCCGTTGTCATATCAACCTAAATCTGCTAAACCCAACGAATGACCGTATATTTCTATTTCTCCCCTCTCATGTGTGTTCGATGTACTGTAGTTAGCAGTTCGCATCAAATGCTAACACGTCTGTGTGCACGTGACTCAGTATCCGTTACTTCTTGTTTTGTTAGGTTGCCCACATTTAAATTGCTTAGAATAAAACCAAATTCGTGTCCAATTCATTCGTTTCGAGGAAGCTAGTGTATCAGGATTAGAACGATATCACTAAGCCTAATTATCGACTGCTCATAAAGAGTTCCGAAATTGTTTTTCGCTTTTCATTCTCATAAAAAACATTGGTACGCAAGTTCGTGTAGACTGAGAAGACCACAACTGAGTCCATTACAACCTGATTATTTAAACGGTTGAGGACTTGATGACAACGAAGTCACCAATTTTCCTGCGCGCTCTATAGCTGATAAAGTAGCCCGGATGTTTTCAGCTTCGAAAACACACTTCGGCTGTTCTGGCAAATTATGTCGATTACAGATACACTCATGTCCATTCAGGATTTGTCCTAAGATACAGTTGCGCTTTTTGTTGGAAATTTCCCTCCATCTGCCCAGGTCTGTAAAAGGTGACGTTCAGTACTTGTTTCAAACAACTATCCTGCCGTATTGCTCAACTATTCGTGCGACTAATTTGCAGACAAATCAGATGAACAACCTAAAAGATTGCGGACTAAAGTCTTTTTGTGCTTTCTTAAAGCAGTTGGCAATACAACATGCTACCATTCTGCCAATACACCAAGTTGTTTGACAGATATACACCTGCAATCGGCTGTCGAGGTTCAGCCGGTTTTGTGTAGCTTTCAAAATTATCAGTCATATAAAAGGCGCTTAGGGCAAAACAGTACAAATTATGACGAATAGTTCATAAACCTGTAAGTGCTGTCAGGTGGAAAGTACCTTTAGAAAGTGCGCTGCTTAAGCGGAACTTGCATTATCTCAACACTCACTTGTTCACTCGGTTTTCACTGTGTGAACCGTTGTTCAGCAACGACTTTGTTTTACCGTGAGGTTAGCTCATGAAATTTTCCAGATCTCTTCTCCTGTCGCTTACTTACTCGACCGTTGTGTCCTCGTAGGTTGGTAATACCTTCCATAACTTTTGCAAATACAGAGTTCATTCTATGATTCGAATTAATCCTGAAAGTAAACTACTAAGTTTGCTGCTTTATTCTTCGTTAATAAGGCTGGACGCGGTTCAATTAATTTCCGGGTCACCCTTGGTTACGACCCTACGGTCAGTGTAAACACGTTGTTTCTAGTATCCTTCCTTGTGTGCACAGTTCCGGTCCAAAGAGCACTAGTTGATTGTTTTCATTGACGGAAACAGTAATTTTGTAGGACGGTCAGTAAAAAAAAATAGTTTTCAGACAAAAACAAAGGAAACTAGTTTACGGTGGTTCAAACAACTGTAGTGGTTTCAATCAATCGACTTTTCTTTCATCCCTCTAAAGCACAGACTGCAAGATGTTGCTTCTTCACCGTTTCACTCTAGTGTTACCCTATTGAAGTCATTGGTTAAGAATAGCGTATAACAACATCAGTCTCTAACCAGTACTGAAAAATTGAATCCCTAATTTTCAACAATGACCTCGCTAGCCTAATGTACTTGAGGATAGTTGGCAATCACTTCGTGTTCATTGTAAATTCCTCGAATTGAAATAGTTTTCAATTCTAGCTGCCTTCAAGTAAGGCGAATGACATGGCTTGGTTGACAAAACAAATTATTTTCATGAGATATTTCACAGTCAGTTGATCATGGTTCAGCCTAATGGTTTATTGCTAGGATGCTTAACTTCGAACCCTTCAACGCTCACTGTCTGTAAAAAACTACTGACATTCCAGTTATAATACATATTCATATGTATACATAATATTGCAGGTGAAATTGTATAGTACCCGAGATTGTGAGTTGTCTAGATGATGGACACGGAAAACTTGGACGTCAAAATTTAATTGAAAAGCACCGATATTCCTCGGCGAACTACGCTCAAATACCGTAAACGTTAACGTTTTGAATTCGTTAATTCGATAGTTCAGAGGGGCCCAAATATATTGATGGAAGGCTCATCATCAAACAGACTAAGTAGACTGTTCAGTACTCAGCTAACGATGTTTTATTACTAATTAGTTGGCCTCTTCGTAGTAAGGAAGAAACATCTAACGATGAACAATAGCTTAAATCTGTTTTGTTCGTTAGGACAAGATTTACAAGACGGTGTTTAAGACATGAACAGTTTTTCAATTTATGTATAGTTCAGCAAATGTTGATCCTCTGCTTCAACTTTCAGTAAACTTTCCTTGACTAACGTTTATATAATGGACAGTCAAAGTTGTTTTGACGAACAGGCTGTTTTCGGGTGTTCACCATCGAGCCAGTCACATACCAATTTACACCACCATGTTTGTCAAGTCAGTAGAACCAAGAACAACTAGTTATAATTACTTCGAATGGTTGTAAACTGTAGGGCGATTGGGTGGAAAAATTGACCTGCGGAGTTGTCATGTGGGCGGCAGATGGCCATGATAACTGTACGGCCAGAACAAATTTCTTCTGAGCGTACAACTATGGGTTGCTCGACCGAATTCCAATCGCATTTGCAGTGGCCACAATAAGAAATTTGACTCCTCTGAATTGACAACTGGCCAAGTGGTAGATTAGCTGGAAAACTACATCTGGTGGGAATTGATTACCTGAGTCAGCAAGGTACGCCGGGATTGTATTCGAAGTAGATTTCCCCTCGCCCTTAGTCAGCCACAATGGACAGCGTCTGGGTGCGTTGAGTTGAAGGACCACTATCTGTTAATTCCAATCCATTCTAAACAATTAAGTCACATGATTCGCACGATACAATATTGACATTTCAATTGTGGATAAACGAAACCGCCTGTTTCCAGCGTTAAAACAGTCGGTATGCCTCATTATTGTGGAGTAACCATATGGTCTTTCTCACGGCTGCTCGTAAGTTCACATGATTCATTGGCATTGCATAGGCAAGAACTTTGCAAACTAGCGAGACCACAGACAGTTCCTGTACACCTGAAGCTAAATCGAACAATTATAAATGTAAGGTATGGTCGTCAGGGTTTTTATTTTCAAAAAGTCACGGATAGTAAGATTGTATAGAAAAATAGTATAAGGGAAATGAATATAGACAGTGTACCGTTCAAGACATACAAAACGATGAGCGCCACAATTCAACAAACTATTGTAAACTTATTTATCTGGAGATAAAAAAAATGGTCAGAGTCTCACACACGGGAACCATCTGTTCCTTTTTATGTTGGTAATGCGTTCGGAACTACCGACATTGTCATTCAACATGTGACCCTATAAAGAATCTTCATCAATCCACACACTCTAACACAATTTTATCTTACTTAACTTACCCACCAATGAATACGAAATCAGCTTTTGTTAGAGTTTATGTTGAAATGAATAGTGACGATGAGCAAGTTAATTTTAGGAAGTTAGTTGAAAGATTATTTGGAGAGAAATGCATAGATGAGCGACCAAACAGTGGCATCGTAGTGATCAACTCTTCAAATTCTTCACGTTCATGTTTGACAATATCATTCATGTCAAAGATGTGATGGGTCACCAGGACAGTTTCCAGGTCTCATGTGTGGACATGTGTGAAAGTGTCTGGGCCAACTCTCAAAACATCGACACCAGACCAACTGACATTAGCACATTTGGACTCTGTTACCCATCCCTCCCGCTGGCTCATTTGGAATCCAACAAACGATCTAGGAGCTCGATTGTCCCGGCAGGATTTCTTAAGCAGTTAACGCTTGAATACACCAACACCAAAGTCGAACAGAGAAATTGTATTACTAGTAAGCAGTATGGTGGATTTATGATTTTAGAAATCCTGCCCGGGCAGTTGGTCTCTGGATTATTTGGTGGATTTCATATGGGGCAGCGAGACGGGTGGGCAACAGAGCCCAGATGTGAAACTTCCAAGTTCCTAGTGTGTCTTCATAACCGAGGTGTTTGAATGCTTGCCACACTTTTCAGTGATTCAGCGATTGACACACGGGTTCGAGCCAGTGACACAAGGTTCCCGGCTCCATTTTCCGTCCACGTTCACTAGGAACGTAAAGCTTTCTCCAGTATTTTCTTTCAAATGTTTATTGGCGCTCACATAGTATACAACTCGTGCATGTAAGACGTCAGCTTTACCGACGTTTCGGGGATAGTTGTCCCGTTTCAGAAATGTTCAATAAAGGCAGGATGTGATAGGCATGGAGATTAGGATGTCACCTATGCTCCATTAAATTTTTTCTTATGCGACCTACACATTCTTGGATAAAAGAATGCATAGGGACAATCAACACTGCCTAACCGTATTGACCAGACCAGTTCTTGTCTTGCGCCGGTTGTGAATTCTTTTCACCAAACTGATCACGTTGGTGTTCGTCAGGGTTTAACACATCTAACCAAGTCGTCAGTGTATTGAAAGGTCGTCCACACACACAAGGCCAGAACAATATCACAATGAACTAACTGACCTCTCTGGAAATGTTAGTGTGGTGTCTACTTCTGGCTGTAACTCTCGACGGTGTTGTCAGGAAATCACAACCCAGTCTTTTCAGTTGACCAGAATGAGATTCACTTGTGGCATTCTAGGAGCGATACGAATGTCTTCCTTGTAGCCAGCAGTGTGGTACTCTCATGCGATGAACTAACATCGTGAATCAGAATGATGGCAACACCTCCCCGACTGTGGTTTGTGATAGTTTCAGCTCTCTGCATCCCTCATGGTCAAGAACACCGTGTTGGAGTTTTGGATATTATCAGTATGGCATGCTCTACCAAATTCTTTTTTATCTGTTCAATTGGTAGCTGAATTCAAGTACAAACTTAGCGCCTAGATTCAAGACACCAAACCGAATATCCGGATAAAAAGATCACCAAAATCATTATTGTAAATTGAAGATAATATTGAATCCTCACTGATTTCATTAGCCGACTGTCGTCTGTTATATTTTGCAACGTGATCGCTGTACGCATGAGAAGCGATGGTTGAGTTTTCAGTTCTCTCGTTATGCCGTGAAAGTGATCCAAAGAAAATCCACACGTACACAGCCATTCTCACCCATCCATAATCTGATCTTTTTCTACGAACCCCATGACCCATAGCTTCCAGAGGGATTTCATGACCTGTATCTAAGTTTTACCTAGCGACCATCGAATAGCTTATCCTAGTTTGTTGCTCTAATTGATTTCTGATTGTTTGTTAATGTTTCTTTTGTGCTTAGCCCAACATTAATTCTCTTCTAGTTTGGTCTACCCAACGTAACTATATGAAACGAATTGCGCTTTAAAATGTGCACACATTTACTGGTTTCTTTCGTTAATCAAAAGCTCCTTAAAGCGTACAAGTATTTCACGCAACGACTTCCGTTTAGCAGTTCTGATGATTATTTTTTTCAATATCCTACACATAACTTCTGATTCTTTTCCTTTAAACAAACACCACTGTCACAGGCAGCAGTGTACCAGAGGTTCTCTTCAGTACTTGGCTGTCATACATTCTTGAACAAAAAACAAGTCCTGACAAAGAAGGAAAAAAGGGAGATGGAGGAAGCACAACTGCTCAAATAGCTACGTCTCTATTCAAGCAATAAACATTTCGGTGTGCGCGTCTGGGGTGCTTTTTCTGAATACCTGATGTGAAACCGTTTAAAATAACTTTGGTTGATTAAACTGACCAAAGTTTCCTCCTGTGTTATTCGTTGTTTACTTGATGCTGGGTATCACTTCAAGACTGTATGGATAAGTGAGCTTGTAATGTTAGCATAAACCTATTCAAGCTGAGTAGACTTATGACTGAAAAGGTTAAGTACACCTGTGGTTTTCGTAACAAACGGTATTCCAGACGATCCGTTCCATCTTTTGGACAACACAATTAGGAAACGACAATTGGCTACTACTGCCCACATTATTCCAGAATCCATTCAGCTGACAGATGTCATGCTGATCTCTAGTTGTTATCAAAACAGTGTAATCTACACGGTGCCACCAAACACCTGGTCACCTTAAGAGATATAGGTATCTGTGTGCACAGCATAAAGCAATGTTGCTTCTATTAAAATTGTAAAACATTTCCTGCCCGTCAGACCATTTAAATTACTGGTCATAACAGTGACTTCTTTTGCCAATGGAGGGTTACGTCCTGTAATATTATTGCAACACAGGAACGGTTTGGTTGTGCGCACAATGTTAAGTGAAAAACAATGTTCTAAAACTTCGTGAATTCTGGAGACAATATTGAAATCTAACTTTTGAGGTAGAATAAGCGTGTGTGAGTGCGCCGATACAACATATGTTTGCACGACAAAAGCCCCACGCCTTGAATATACTCATTATGTTGGTGGGACTAGGTATGTGTATTGGAGTCCATATGTTCAGTCATTTTTTGATACTGTTCAATGAGTCTCCAGTAACGGATAGTGAATAAATTCTGTATCTTATCGCAAATGAAATTAGCTGATACAGTGAACCACAGAATTGATACTTCGGAAAATTTCCTCACCAAACGAAACAGTCCAGCGGCTGATGTGATTTCTGCCAGAAATCCAAATTGATGTTTTCGGCAGGTTGCTTCACACTATAGTTCAAAGAATATGGTTTTAAATTGAAAGACAACGTGCGGAACCCGGAATGCTGTCTACCACCAGTTTAGCCAACATATGAATAACTAAGCGGAATTTGACAACAAATGTTTCTAATTACAATTTTCAGTGTTCTCTTGTTTTCAATACATTCCACATCAAGTTCTCACACCGTTTTGTTTTAACGGTCATTTGAAGTTGCCGGTTGATTCTGCTTCAAAACAGCTCCGTGTGAATTTAGAGTACAGGCTTTTATTCAACTGTGCACGGTTTCTTTGTCTCTGATTTTAGACTGTATAAAGTGTTAACTGTTTGAATTTTCAGATGATTCTTTGTGGATTTCATTGGCACAAACATCAAAAGTATTTTTTGATAAGTGCTTCTAAATAAAGCGCCTTGAATGTTTGCAAAATGTGGTTTGTTTACTATTGATCAGCCAATTTTTAACAGCACTGGCGCATTGACTGAAACGATGGAACATTACACACCTTCCTGTAAATTTCCGTTTACAACAAGAACCTATAGTATTTTCTCAGTAGCTCAGAGGTCTTTTAGACTGTCACCACACTTCTGTCATGAAACACGACGGCACTGCAACCTCTTGCAATATGTATGAACGAGGGACAGTGATCTTGGAAATGTGACAACTAAATACAGTGATTGGTATAAGCCATAGTGGGGCTATATGTACGCTTACAGGTCATAAAGTTGGTTGAGCATGTTGTGTTCATATTCTCCCACATACTTCAAGTCAAAAGTCACCTAGAATGAACGTGTTCAGACATGATGTATTTAACTGCCGCCCCCTTTGGAATAAATTTCCTGTTGCTTCCAATGATGACAAACACTAGCCTAGCAGATCAGTCAACTGTCCTTGATATTTTGTAACGTCTCCACCAACATACGGAAATTTTCATAAAACGATCTGACCGAACTTTAACTTCAGGAATTAGTGTTCCACTTGCGCAAACCGATTTGCCTCTTGTTTAGCGTTTTCAAAATTTCTCAGAAAAGTTTGCTACAGTGTAACCAGTGATATCAGAAGTGTATCATCATTCAAAACGCCCTTGACGTTTCTTACATCGGTCGTTTGTTGCTTTTGTAAAACGGGCCCTGCACGATATTATATCAAGGTGCTCAGACTGAATGAGAAGAATATACATACCATTCACGTATGTTAGAGACAGCAAGTGACTTTTATTTCTAAAACAGTACACTAACAAACGTGGCAGTCGTGTCTACCGGAGGAATTCATTCGGTCAAGTTGATGTCAGATAGCAAGTCTATCTGTGAAGGCAAACGTTCGATCCTACCGGTTACTGTTGGTATTACGTCGCTCTATTGTAGCTCGTGTGCACTAAACCTGACGCGTCCGTACACTTGACTGTGTACAACCTTTCTGTTTTTTTCTCCTGCCATGGATGACGGGTGACTCCAAGTTACGTCACGCGCAGTCACAGTTTATAAAAATATCGTGGATACGGAGTTTGGTCTCATTCCATTGGGTCAACGTGATTAGTATATTCCAAGAGATCATCAGTGTTCTGTGCTACGGTAGGTTTTTATCTAATAAATCAGCTATCCTTTTTTTCTAAAATTGCAATTTTAGCTGCTGTAAAACGGAAACAGAGTTATCAAGGCACTTTTTGATCGAAAGGCTGGAGTACCGTGAGACCATTAAGAATGAAGCAGGGAGGATGGATATAAAACAAAGCCGTGGACGACGAAACGTTTGGATGCAATCGATTTTATAAAGAACGCTGAGTGACGCGTATGTAAGTCGGAACTGAATGATCAAAATACGCTGGGTAGGGTAGTAAGGTACCATAAGCAAAGTAATCGATGAACTACATGTTGCCAATCTCACTTGTTCATGTTCGTAGATAGTACAACAACAAACGGATACCAAATGTGTTCCGCAATTCCAGGAATACAAGCAACAAAAGAACACTGGGTTAAGGCCAGCAAGCAAGTATATGAAGCCGGTAAGCTAATGTTTCTGGACGGTGCACACCTGTGAATCCAGTACGTATGAACCAGTCAATAGTAGTGCAGTACAGCTGAAGAACAGAGGGTGGGAACAGACAGGCAAGGTTGATACCTAAGGTGGGTGAACAAAACGAAATGCACGTCATCTAGTTCTGAAGAGTCACCAAAACGGCAGTCGCAAAATTGTCTGGAGTGGGAAGGTGTGAAAGGGATTCGTGTTCATCCATAAAGGTTCCCAAAAGAATTGATAGGGGGAATCACGTGATCAGGATCAAATACCTAAGGATCCGAGAAATTAGCGGAATTTTTCAACCAGGCAGAGGAGTTCGTGACAGAAATCCGTTTACAAGATACCGAAACCAAATATATATTACGAATAAAATGAAACTGTTTTGGAAGTCTTGCTGGACATTTTTTCACCAAGTGGACTGTGAACAACACAAAGTTACTCGGGTGGCCTTTTTCAGAAGTGTCATATTCAATACCACACTAACGAAGGAACAAAGGTCACGTGGAGTTTGCCGTAGTTAGGTCAACTTGTGTTGTGTCTGAAGAAGTTGGTTGAAATTTTTGCTGATTATGTGAACAGGGTGCGTCTTCGTGTGGTGCTATTTATCAGTCCACACCACACTACCTAAAAGGGTTTGACATCTCTGTGACTGACAAGTGATGAGATCACCGGTATACCACCACTTTGCGTAGGAAGGTGGACCCTTATGAGACACTCGAGTCTTAACAAAACATACTTTGTGATACGTTGACAGTGTATATACTAAGACGGACGTATTTTGCTCTTGCTTCTGAAGTCGGTGTGCGACTTTTTAAGAAAAATCTGCATACTAAATTGGATTTACCGTTTCTTCCCTAGTCAGTGAGCGTTCAGTTGCGTTTTAAGTAGGAGCGTGTAGATCTCTTCAGTTTGAGAAATTTCTGTTAGACTGGATAATTCGCTGGCGCAAATCTTATTTGCTCTGTTGCTGAGTGATGTGATGACTTTTCTCGTAATACTGTGTAGATGGGACGAGCTGAAGCTGAACTGTTGAACAGAATGTGTTGAATTGCAATACACAAAAACTTGAATTCACTGTTGAAAATCAACTTTGACAAAACAGTCCGAACATCAGATGGACGTTGTTCGAATTCATTTTCCAACATGAACACAATGCTGCTGCAGTTTGAGTTAAGTTACTGTAGGAATTGGTTGCAAGTGATCCGTTTTATGATTATGAGTGTGTCATCCACATGCCACCGTATAATTCGTAGACAACAGGTGAACGTTTTCATAACCCATTGCCTCAGCCATTTGAAGAAAAGGTTAGCTACTGCAGTTGTAACGAGTGGAGCTATGTCACGGTTTGATTCGTACAACATTTCAACGCGCGGTAAATCGGTAAGTCACCAAGACACTCATCATTTTCTAATAATTGTTTAACGACGGCTTTGATGCCTTTCGTCGTTGTAACGTTGCTTACCAAGTTGTTCTACAACAGTATGATTATACGATTGATGGGTTTGACCAACCTGTAGGTTGAACTGGTGGGGTAGTGAACAATAGGTCTTATGGATATGCCATAATGGATGCCCATGTACTGGCGAAAGACGGCTAATTCCAGACTTAAGGACGAAAATTTATCATTCACCCGTAACTTCGTGTTGTGCTCTGTATATTTATTAAAAATAACTTTTCGCAGTTCATTTTCCGGTGGTAGCAAGTGAAACTAGCTGCGTATGGTGAAATAAAACCTCTATTTCCACTTATTCCACAGTTGGCTTTCTATGAACGGACTTGTTCTGAGAAGGGCATCTGAGCAGTAGACGAAATGCGCCGTATGCAACAAGCAAGAAGTATTTTGCAAACGATTATTTGTCAGACAATTTCTAGGTGTTTTATTGTGATACAAATTAGGACTACATCGAATCTTCAACAGTAGACGTTGTTCGGTCACATGTTCAACGTAAGATTCCAACTCAATCAGCTGAGTGTGACGCGACTGTGGAGATAACACGCATAAAGATGAAAGTGTCCAAGAAAATAACCCTGATGAGTCGAAAGTCAGAGACAGAAAAGCGGACTACCATAAGCAAGTAGGTGCGCAACAATTACATACGAGGTGACTGTGAAGATGAAAGGATGACACAAAACTCGATCATACGTACCTCAAGAGTGATTTAACACCAAATAGTGCATACGTATACAATAGTGTACAAGCTACATCGGATACAAAGATCATCGTAATTTAAGTAACATAAAGGATGTGGGAAGCTCATCGAAAATAATGCCGGAAGGCTGTTAGTCTTTCGCACTTCTGAGCACAAACTACAGGCGGACTGAGGCTGAAACGTATGAACACATTAGCTGATCTGTCTGGAAACTGAATTGTATGTACTGTTTGTTGAAAGCTGCAAAAACAGCTGACGTCTTGTAGTCAACGAGAAACGTCTACTCACATTGTTTTGAAAGTTATTCGTACCGCAGTACTGTGTAGTAGGGACGTAGTTTTGTAAATGGTAATTTCTACGATGACGTACAGAAAACATGAAACGCTTCCCATCGGCTGTAACCTCTAACGAGTATAAAGAAAGCAGATGTGCAAACGAAATGGGGCTAGAGGTGGGTACAGTACGTTCTGAAATCTTGAGAGCAGGAGGTCTCACACGGATGTGAATTAAAAAGAAACGCGTACAAGAGACAACTGAAGCTTACATGGATCTTGCTTTATTAAGAGAGTGAATAAGATGGTTGCTGAATTAGTTTGGAACAGCGGCGCGTACGTGTAGACAAAGTGCTGATGTAACAGCATGAACTTACGTGCCGACTGTCAGGATTAGGTAGTCACGCGATTTGGCAGGTGAGATAGAAACATCTCCATTAAAAGGTTCAAATTTCGGGCGTGAGATGGCTCATATATATGACAGAACACTGGACCCTTATGTGCTAAATTCAGTGGTCATCAATCACGTGTCTCAGTTAATGCGATTGAACAGCATTGGGGTTTCAATGAGAAGATAACCAAAAGCGTCGCCGCCACACTGAACAGAATTTGATCGCACACCAGGGCGGCTAAACTGGCTGTGCCTACCCATTGACAATTGCCCAAGTTGAATTTAGTCTGTCAAGCTATTTGAACCTGGCATCACTGCACTCCATTTTGTAACCAAACAGTGAGTTGAAAACGACGTTTCCGCGCGAAGCAGGGAATGGTTGTGTCATGGCGGCTCCCTTTCTAAAACATGCCATGGTGAGACTAAAAACGAACAGGTTCTCTCCAAAAGTCATGATTCATTGGTGTTCACTTCAAAAATTCTGTATCCCGTAGCTTCCATCCTGTTTGATACGTGACTGCACGGCCTTTCCATTTGTCCCAAGCACTCATCTAAACGTCACCCCGATCTCCTCATTTTCGCAACTTTCCAGAATGAACTCGGCTTAATTATAGTGCTTGATCGGCTGTCAAAACATAAACAGGAAAACGCAACTTAAGGGGCTGTGCGAATCCAACCCGACAGGACAGGCACACAGTGACTTTTCTTCTACTCAAGGTATACCGTAGCATGTACCAGACTGAGGTAAGCGAACACTATGTCAGGTGATCTGTGAATACAGTAGTCACCATGAAAGTGGGACTGGGTGACTAGCTTACCCCAGCAGACGTCTTACCTTGATGTTCTCTCTATGATAATTAACCATCAGTTTTCATCCAGAAAACTGGAAACTGTTGGGACTGGATAACGTTTACAGCCCCATCTGTAGGCTCACATACAAGGATTACAAGGGAACCACAACTGTCAACGACAAAACAGCCGATATACATAAAGCACATCGACCCACAGAAAATACAAGACTTCAAACGTGGTTTGGATTTACTATCTTTCAGATGAGACCCAACTGCAAAAAGTCAGGGCTTCGGCTGGATTCGAACCAGCGACAGACACAGCATGCCTCAACGCGGCAAGCGCTCTACCAGCTGAGCTACGAAGCCACNGATTTATGAATTTAGATGAGACCCAACTGTGAAAACTCAGGGCTTCGGCACATATTTAGGGTTACTTGACCAATGTAGTAAAAACTAGATCCCGCACTTTCTAATTCCATGTGTTGCACTGCCTCACAAAAAATTTTCAACTGTAAATCAGACTTTTGAATGCCTCTTAAGATTAGCTGACCTTGTGGCAAATCCTGACTTGTTGGAAAGTCCCAATAACAGCTGTATCAATTTTTGTTTCAATCTCTGATGGCTGCTGACTTTAGAATGGAACGAAAAACCATGCAACGTAGAGAGTCATTCGATGGGTCCCGCAACTCGTTACTGGTCCCCTGGAAACTCTAAATCCATTTTATGTACACTTTGATGATGATAACAAACAGATTCAAGTGCGAGCACATTTTGTTTTCGTGCCCTTATGGATATTATTCATATGCAAAGTAACAACTGTTGCTCTGCGTTGTAGCTTTGTACCAGTATCTCATGCAACAAACATCGATGATCAAATGCTCGTCCTAACCACAACAACGTGTACTGCTTTTTATGCATGAATGTCAGCGGCAATTGACAAAAGTTACAAGGACTATTAGCAAAGGTTATTAATTGCGGTTCGTCTAATGTTATTCATTTGCAAACCGAGTACCTCCGGTTTTCTTCCCAGTAACCTGTCTATTGGCGTTTCGTGACCATATAGCCCACATTCTCAAGCGTTAACGTAAATTTAGCGAGAACACTGAAGATTAGTGAATTGGCACAAACTGTCTGGACGACAATACACAACCAGCATGAGATCTGTTACATGAAACACACGATGTGTACCTGCGTGTCCGATTACAGGTTGAAAAGCTATTTAAGAATCAATTTTACGTAACCCGAGTTTTCTTTGATATAGTCAGGCGAAATTCACGATTGCTGACCAGCAAAGTTGATCCTGCTCCACCGATGTGAAACCTAACGCTCGGTAGACTTATCTACGACGAAAACGGATCTATACTTCGATTAATATTATGAATCCATCCATTTGTTGAAGTTAATGTGGCAGTGAACAAGTATTATATGATGAGCGCGACTGATTTTCATAAGCAACGTATGATTGAGATACAACCCACCGGCCTTCAAATTTAAGCAACCTTCCTGTTTTTAGTGATAAACAAGGTGTCAAAACTATTGCAATGAAAACATCTGGGACTTTTTCTCTTAATGTAGGTCAGATTACACATAAGTAAAAGACGACCTATGAATTATTGCTAAATGCGAAAGCTACCGTCTAACGGCCCTGGTGATTGCAAATTCAAAAGCCTTACTGTTTGCTAATCAGCGGCATGCTCGGAGATGGCCGAGGTTAACCTACGCAACATTACATCGCGTTTGTGCATAACCCGATCGTGCCCTATATCAGATCGTTGACGCAACCGTCAACAGGTAAAGCGTGGCCTTAGGTCACTTCCGAGTCGTGATAAAGGTGTACGATGGTGACAAGTTCTGATAAGAACGAAAGTCGAGCTTAACAAGTCATTTTTGAGAAAAAAATGCCTGAAAAGTCCATATACATACTACAAGTGCGTTCACTTGTGAGTGATATCCAATTTATACTAATCGGAAAAAGTCCAACCAAAATACGTCATCGAAATAATCGAGGCAATTCACGTTAGAATGCTTTCGCTCCGTTGCAACAAAACAATAGTGAGGATAGGCCAATCAACGTCAACTGACAATCAAGACGTGTGGACCAAATATCTTGGATTCACTGTTATCAATCGAATCAGAATGTATCTTTTTCAGTAGTCAACAGTTGTTACATGGTCGTGACTATACACAATGAAGTCATCAAATTGGCATCATATAGCCCGCTCTACTGACAGCTATATTCCAACCGATCGTACATGTATCCTAGAGTGTTTGATCGTTGACTTGAGATCCGCCAGAGGTTATCGCCTTATTCGAGCGCAGCATACTCATATGAGCAAAACTACAAGTGAGCACCAGATTACAGGGATAATTACGACTAAAAGACTTCTACTGCAAGAGATAAGTGGCTAACACTCCTCGAAATAGGCACAGGTTGATAGCATAAAAGCTCAACAAGTTGGGTAAATGTTGCACCCCATACTGGTTGATAGTTGACCGGAACTAAACATTCCGTGTAATGCTGTCCCTGTGTAATTTGGAAAAACATCAAAATCGTTACGTAAGGGTAATGCAACATTTCGTGCATTTCCGTCATTCGCGTGTGAAATGACAGACAAATGTTTGACCGGCTGAGTGCGAACTGACAGATTAGTTTGTTTAACCGACAACCTCCGCTCGATTCCATGTGTGTTCGATCCAAGTGTGGACAGCAAATTTTACTCAAAATTCGGAGAAAACAGACAGGCAATCAACTACGTGGGGTGGACATTTGGTGACACATTTGAAACTGTGAATCAGGCAACCGGATTGAAGTTACGTGCCGTATCTCAACAGTCTGCACTCCAATATTAAGTTTACCGTTTTGAAATCAGGGAGAATAGTAGGGTGCCTCTTCTGGGTCAGTCAGATGTGAAGTTGGCAGTTGGCATTCAGTGACATAAAACATGAAGCAGCAATCTGTTACATTTCAAGAATTTAACACATTGCTTACAATATGGGTTTGCGACAATTTTGTGCTAAAGTTCGTATCACCTATTCGAAAGGCTACCCATGTTTCACTGTCCAACTGGCGGTAGAATTGTTCATTGAACAAAAGCTGCACGTCATTAGGGTACGGAGCAAAAAGCTTGCACACATGAAACACCTTCAGTGGTGTTCATCAGACTGTTAGCAAAGGCGCTTCAACTCCTCAAAAGAAGCTAACCGCGGACGTGACGAGACCACCATTGTGTGTATAAACAAGTGATAGTCAACCCATTAATGCTTTAGTGAACGACTGCAAATAAGCTGTTTGCCACCAAATTCTTGTATGCGTCCAGTCATCCTACAGAGGTTATACTACTTCATACTTCAGTTCATCGGTAGGAATTTGAACTGCTTCGACTGGCTGTGTTCTGTTGACCGGGTACTTTTCACCAAGTAATGTGGACATGAGCATCGAACGGCTTGCTGATCAACCTGTTCCCAGTCTATTGAACCCACTGAACCGTCTATATCACTTCCTCGCAGTTGGGAAAAATTAGGGCATCCACATATGATAATCAATTACAGACTGTTGACCAGATAAACCTTCCTTTATCCCTTCGTTCGTCCAGTTGAATAACACTTCTTGCAACCAACAAAGACAAGCGATGCGTTGTGTGAACACACGTCTCGTATAACAATTATGACGACTCTCCAAAGCTAGGTTTATAGTTGACTTAAGTGGATCAGTCAAAAACAAATACCGAGTATTGGTGACTCGAGATAAACCGAGCATATTGAGAAAGTGACTTCACGGTGTAACGAAGTATACACCTGGTAAAAAATGTACCGAAAATAAGTCCGTTTGTCCCACCTGTCAATGTTTATTGGAACCAACCATATTTACCAGAATTCCAGTGTACAGGTTGCCGAAAAAGAAACGTTGGGGTAATCGGCGTTTTTACAATCGAACAGTGCTCATACCGCAAACGATCGGAACGCAACAGTTGGAGATAAGTGTGAACATTGCTAAAAAAGGAGTAGGTACCAGATGTCTTCTTAACACACCGTGATATTTAGACCTGGAAATCAGTAACAGTTTGCACTAAGGAATAGGCCAACACCACACACTCTCATAGAACATTTAAACTGGTTTAGCTGGTATAATTTTAAGCACAAAGGTGAGCAGTCTTTCCACAAATACCTACTTTTGTAGAGCATCCAGTTGGTGGTTCTGTTGCAAAAAACGCAAGCTATGATAGTTGCCACTTTAGTGACACCAAAGCATGCATGCAATTGATGAACTCCCCAAAACGGTGACTTGGCTGTTTTAGGGCGCAAAGGTTTGTCAGGATTTTGTGTCAATAAACCGGTTTTCATGCACAACATAGCTAGAAAAACAGCCCATAAGGATTTACACATAGTTATCCAACTTGGGAGAAATGAAAAGTACGACGCACCCAACGGCGTACAACTCCCTCCATAGGAGTTTACATACCAGCTGAAACAAACATTGGCAGATTCGCATATATTATCACGATTTACCTTGATTTTCTATCCACTGAATGTATATTTAGAAAATCGAAATGTACGTTCACATCATTTGTCAGCCTCTCCTGCATCTGAAAAACCAGTTACCTTGTCATACTGTGATGGGTGACCAAATCGAAGGGGCGATTAATCCAACACTTGGTAGACAATCTCAACGCGGCCGTAAGATATGACCAGAGTCCACAACCCGTGGATTGTGAACATGAGCGATCGGACGAGCCACTGCTGAACGAAATCGGACCAACGGATGTGAAACGCCAAGTAAAATACTAAGACAGACACAAACCAGGCAGAAGTGCACGACATGTGCGTGGAAACCACCGCTGTGTCGTGGACTGGAATTCCGGTTCATGAACGTGAGCGCGCGTGTGGCGTCGGAACGTGAATTGGACAGCAAAAGATCGGGCTTTACTGAACGACTATTTGCTAAAACAGAGCCACGTGGTCACGTGTAATAGGTCTGCGAATATCAAGCAGTCTGACTCCGTAGTGGATTATCCGCGGTACTTGGCATCGCATCAAGAGCAAACCTGGTTGAATCCAGTTAGTTCACATAAGCACTGGATGGAAACATTTTATGCAAAATGGTCGATCTATGTGTCGACTCTGAACGAGTTGGCATTCAATGCCAGTGTATCACCTCACTTCATCAAAACACGCGCTGGCGCCTTGACGCTTCCCAAATTTTGCATTAAGATTCGTCTCAATACCCGGCAAATTCATCCACTTATATGTGCTCACCACAGTTTATTGCCAAAATTCAGCGAACGGATCGGTTGTTGCTCTGCAACCTGTTCGCATTTGCATAACTAATCAAAAGTATTTAGCGGCCTGTCCTACATACACTTAATCGCCTCTCACTTTGGTCTTAACACGTTTCAAACAGAGAACCTTTTTCACGAAATGTATTCAATAGCCCACTGATGTTGTCCATGTGATAATACGGAACTATCATTTTCTGGGCAAATAATGCAATTACTCGACTAAAAAGTGGACGGCTGGCACAGTTTAATCCAGTCAGTAAACAGTGGACAATCGAGGGCGGTAAAGTATGGACTACAGATCAGCAACCGGAAATCAACTGTACTCAAAGATGTTAGTCGAAGTCTTTCGGGACCTACTTTCGTAAGGTCGACTGTCTAGCTGAGCCAAGAATGGTTAATAAATTGACAAACTGATTGCTATATGACACTGACTTATTGACCTCGTGCGATACGTATTCTTTGCGTACCTGAATGAGAGTCGCATTAATACATTTCCATGCAAATTTAAATACCACTGATAAGGGATGGTAACATTCATATTCAGACAGAGCATCCACTGACATTCACTTTCGAAAAAGAGCACCGAACTCGTTGTTGACATTTGTCGGAACTTACAAGAAGCGCACATACACCAGGAGACCGGACAACGAGGTTATGAAGCAGACGTGTTGACATTATAACTGGTATGTGAGCGGCATGGACAAAGCATGCTGTGACGGTGATGGTACCTATCAATTCAGCTTGCTAATGTTCACTGCAGCGTGTGTGGAAACCATATCCAAGAAGCGCACAGTGAGACAAACTCTGCCAAACTGTCGAAATCGAACAAAATCACCACTACGGTGGAAAACGAAGGTAAGTTTGAATTCTGAATATATAATTTATCCAGCCACTACAAAAATATGTTCTATGCGAACGCGCGTGCTGTGGCTCAAGTGGGGGTAAGAAGCTTATCGACCGCGGTACAAAAAAAACAGTTTGAGTGGAGAAAGAAAAAGCAACCAAAATACATGTAAACGAGGAAAGTATAAAATGAACGATCCACGTAAAAGTTGATAGACACAAAAATGAAAAATACGTTGATAAAGGAATCTCCATAACCCGATACTAGATCTCGCGTTCCCGAATGAAATGCCGCCAGTAGGCAAATGGTCGAGTGAGCAGCAGATGAACGATGCTCCTGACAAACATGACGCCTGTTCGAGGAAACACATAACGAAACAAGAGAAGGAGACACATCATCACCCCAACGTAAACCACCACGAAGGAATCCAACAGAGATGATACGGTGTCCAGAGAACGGATATCAGAAATCATGCGAGGAGAGGAAAGCATTGGCGAATGGCACGTGTCTGGTGATAAGGTCGGGGAATCTCGAATTGGCGAGTGAAGCAGTAAAGGTTGTGGCCGATACCAGGAACTGAGGAATGGGATAAACAGAGCCCGAAGAACGTGAGAGGGTGGGAAGGAAGAGCAAGCTAACGGTCAGTGTGCAACAAACAAGTTATTTACAGGAAAAGAAATCACGGTGATGAACTTCAATAAAGGCATACTGAGAACATAAAACACGGAGACGTCAACGGCTCAATTCCCGCTTCCACAGCAGCGTGATGCGCGCTGTAGTGGCACCTGTTGGGATACATCATAATGATGGTTGAATTCTAGGAAGTCAAGGATCGAACCGAAGTCTATGAGCCGGATAATGAACTACATCACGATCACCCGTGATCGGTCCATTCTATTCAAGATTTAAAGTCAAGTGCAGAAATATTAACGCAACTGGTGTCTAGTAACAGTTATTTGTGTCAACTGATCAAAAATACCATAAGCTATTGGACTGGACACCTCTGCTGGTAAAACGTGTGCTACGTAAGGAGGCAGATCACTGTCACTGGTTTGAACCGAATAAAAGCCGGAATCGCCTAATCTTATAGATATCCACAATTAAGCGCGAAAAGGTGTGAAGGTCATGACAGTAAGCAAGCTTTAATGGCGGAGCATCACTGATTTCTTGAACGAAATCACAACTAAAAGTGTCAGTTTGGGACCGACATGCCCAGAACCGTAACGAAATTGGTCCAGGTTGTGAGTCAACCTGTCATCTAACTCAGTTGTTATTTTACGTGCCCGTTAATTTGTTCTATTGCCATGGCTCTAATTCCTTCGATTTGCTCTGGCATTGAAGCTAACCACAACGCGTCTGCATTATATAAGAGCGCTCTGTGTAGTTGGAATGAAAATCAACAAAATCCCTTACCGGGGGATTCGTAAATCACGACCGGGTGAAGCCCATTCTCTCGAGGTCGAGGTAATCGTCAAAATAAAAGTGGACTGCGAATGTACACTTAACCACGGATAGTGGTGTAGAACACACATGTGGAATGTGTCATCGCCTGATGCTAAACTAGCTGTTTGGTCAAATCCTTCCCGGGTCACAACAGCAATGATACTGTCCTACTAACAAAACAAGAATTTGTATAAGAGCAAGACAACAGAGAGTCACTAAGATGGGAACGCATATTACAAGTTAATCCGGTTTGATTATAACCCACGTTAACGTAGAATACTAGAACCGGTTAAACGATTACAACACTCCTAAGGAAGGCCACCCGAGGTGGTTGAAACGTAGAGTATTGCAACTTGCTCGTAATGTTGTGTTACTCCCAATCTGTTTATCAACAACATGTAAAACACGACGCCCAAACTATTTAACTTCATTCGTACTACATTTGGTGCGGATATCTTACAACCGGTTAAACAAACATCAAATTCGGGGAGGTAATAGACAACAAGGTATATACGTGACAACTCCAAATTGGCAGAGACAAGTTTGTTTACATATTTGTCGCATGCATTTATATACTTCGATACAACGGGATAGTGCGAGAATGAATGCCCGTTACCGCTGAATGTAGAAAGCACCCATGGATCTTGAAAGTGCCTTCCAATACTTCAGCACGACGGCAGATTCGGTACAACTGCGCAAACCAGCTGCACTCGCTTTTGATGACCACAAACGCACCAATATTCAAGGTTTGGCCTAAAGTTTCACAGATGACGCATGCTCATGTACCATACAACTGTAATCGGGCGCCACCATCCAATTACATGGCGTGAAACACTCCCGGCGTGTCTGTTAGCTGGCCAAACTGAACAGTCACGAAGCGGCTGGGATGTTGGGCAATTTCCAGTGACAATACCACCTGCATCACCGTTGCCCATATTTTCTTTGTGCACTGATTCGGAAGCTAATGCATCAAGAGATGAATCACATATCCGCACAGAGTGCTCAAGGTTTGTTAACGCAACGTTGTGTGGCGGACAGCAAACAAACTGGGTTACTCAGTAATCGATGCCTGTAACAAACTACTGGGCGTGCAAACAAAGCGTGATCAAAATTTTGATAGGTTGGCACATATATCCCGCTGTTCCTCCCATAGTACCAAACACAATAATAAACATCCTATTAACATACTGGTCGATTTTGATTACTCTATCATAGTTCGGGAAAGCACTAGGTGAGTGAGTGCATAACAACAAATGGCATAAGACCCTTCAGTGAAGAATCCCGTGAAAATCAAGAAGTATTGCCCCACAGGCGGACGCTGAAGGTGTGAACTAATTCGTAGGGTAACATTTTTTACTCCGCTTCAAAGATGCGGCTGTGTAAATGAGCAACTTACACCACCCGCAAATATTCGTTTCTGAAAGGGTTAGGTAGCAGAAACTAGATAGCCAGAGCCAAGCCGGCTCATTCAACCGGTCTACAAGGGAGTTTCATGCTTAAACGGTTGGGCCACAATGACAGGAAAGTTAAATGACCACCTGACAGGCTCAATCACTCTGCGGGGATGGAAAACTGAGACATGTAAGAACAAGTTGGCCTCTGTACACTGAATGTGTTCCTAGAACGAAGATCCACGGGATTCATATTTCATGATTCGGCACCCTATGGGAAATAGCAGTTAATCGAGTTCAATGACGTGAATGGGTTGCTTACGATGTGAGAACAAACGGTAAAGCGACACGATAAAAGCCACAAGGAAGCGCTCCTGCAACCAAGGGTCCAACGGCGCTGGTAACTCAGTCATTCGGTCATACGGTGTAGGAACTTTTAAGTTGGATATCTGGGGACAGAAAAAGAGATTTTGTGTTAACTGAATTCCGTTTAGGTGAACTTACGTCTGTTCAAATGGACTTTTTCTCATAGTTGAGAGCCACCGATTTAACATACTATACTTTTGTCGATGAAGAGCGGTTCATTTGTACCGACGCGGTTGAAAAGTAATGCAAACGTGAACATAAAACATGTAACTCGCTTGATACGCTGTAGGTGCTACTGCAACACTCACTCGTTAGGATAAACATTCTCCTCAGGGCTGTAGGAAGCACGAACCACAGTGGGGCACAAGGGTAGGGTACGATATGCTTCCGCGGGTAGATTGCCGTTTGACAGTTGAACAAACGAACGATCCGAACGAATCACGTTGCTCAATCGATGTAACGCGGAGGCTGCAAGCAGCAGTAGAAGTGGGTGGAGAGTGAGAGGATGACCGAAAACCGGATGACATCTTGGTCCACATAATAGTAAACAAGCAAACTCGATTCGTCGTACGTAGATTACCAAGAGCTCTCACACTCCCCCAAATTTAGGATGTCTTGATATTTGTAATGCTTCTCGACACCCCATGACTGATTATTTTCTGTTTGGACACATCAGATAGAAATAGCCTGAATGGGAAGTCGAACCAAATACCTTTCACGTTACAAGCCACTGCTCTTCTCCGATCAGACAGCATCGCCGTGACGGTCGAATAGGTATGAATTCTACTGGTGACCGGGCGGATAAGAGCATCAGCTTATAAAGCGAAAGGCAGTCGGTTCAATCCCCGTTCAGACTAGCTCCACCTAATGGGTCCACACAAGAACGAAAGCGATCGTGGAATATCGGCTTCAGAGTGAGCAACAAGATGCATTACAAACATCACTTTGAGCCCTAGCGGCCCTAGCCAGTGGTGGGTTGTGTCCATCCATACTAACGTGGTGCAAACAGGCTATAATTCCCGTACACGTCTCGATACCGTTATCACGTGACTTCGGAGCAACGTTTATCTCGCACTGCTCCACCAGAGTCCCAAGACCCTGGTTCATATTGGTGCAGTGTGGCAGGCAGTGATATGGGATACATTATCGAACATTCACCTTAGGACCTGAGGGCAGCGGTTGTGACGAAGCATACGCACGATACATGCGCGGCAAACTGATACGGGAAACAACCGTACGATCACCAGAGAAGTGCGCCTCATTGTATTGTAGAAAACCCGAGCGATTCCTTATTTACGACGACCGAAGTATAATCGTATCACGTTGATGAAAATAGGCCTATCACACAGCCAACGTGCCACGGAAACAATGCAACCAGATAAGACTCACTTGCTGTGCGGACGGGGGATTTGGTAATGAGATCCAGCGAATTGCTGTCCGAGGCTGACACGATTTGCTCGGCAAGTGGACGAGGCACACGTCCGTACGGACTGATGGCAAATTGTAACAGAGCGTCCACTAGCCAGAAGCAATCTGACTCATGCAACAGGAATAAGGGGAACAAACAGTTTTGATTAAACGGGATACCAGAGATAATTCGATAAAGAGAAGTTAGAAACCGACTTCCCCAGTGTGTGTGAAAGTGCACGATCAAGTGTAATCCGGCTATGATGCATACAATCACGCTGGTATTAACGGTGTGCTTAACTCTCAGCCAAAATATCTGTTAAGCTTCTCATCGTTATGTATGACTCGCAAGAAAAGACCGACGTTTTGCGTCACGTATGGATGACAGCAAGCACAGCAGATTAGCTCCAGAGAAGGAAAATTAGAATACAATGCTTTTTCAGAATAAACAGCCCCACCATCTCGATGACAGTAGTTACGAGTAACGTTCAATTTGCAGTAACGAAACTCTCCGATTATTCATCGGTTGATAATACACTAACTACTATGAGCAACCTTAAAAAGTCATGGCATCGTGCTTCACAGTGCACTAACCACAGCATTCACTACGAAGATGGAACTGGAGAAGGATTTAGGCATCTTGATATCATCTAATTTGTTTTTCACGTACCATCACCAGGGAGTCGTTGAAAAGAGGTTCGTAACTCTCAGCATGGTAAAACGGACGTTCCCCAGGTTAAACAGGATAACGTTTCAGACGTTTTACGTAGTTTATACAGTACCGCCACTTGAGTACGCCAACCAAGTCGTGTATACTGACTTGAAGACGTAACCACTCGCTGCTGAGCGTGTTCAGCGCGCGGTTACCAAACTGGTCATTGGTACATGGCATGTGGCTTTATGGGTCGCGACTTTAAATTTTTTATTTGTACGCATTTGAGTTTCGACGACTAAGCGGTGAATTAATTTCTATACACTTTTTCTTTAGCGTAGAATTCATTTATCTACGCGGCGGACAGCAGGTGGAGGGGTAATGATAGGAAGCTTTAGAAACTCGGTCCTCAGACCCTCCTTAGATAGCAATCTACTTTGACTGGGTGTCTTGCAAATCAACGGAAGTCCGCTGGAAACAGGAACAGACAAAATGACTGCAACCAGGTGAGTTGGGTATCCAAGCACGAACCCATGTGCTAACCTATGAAATAGGTTTACCATAAATGGAAACCTACGTAACAGTACATTTTCCGATTGCTTTTGCTGTCAACAACCAATATATTGCAGCAGATTTAGACAAAAATGCATCGACTTATATGCATATAAGTAAGGTGTTAACAGCGTACATACAAGACATTTTAAAATTTTATAAAATCATACGTTTTCCATATGTTGTACTCATGATAACGCTTTGTTAACACAAACTTAGAGCGGATCTTTTGAAAAACATAGCTCGTTCTTTCCACCATCTGTGCCTTACCTTGATAGATCGAATTATGTTGACCAGTTACATAAGTAACAGCGTGTATTTTCATTCAGACTCTCGTTACCGCACTCACTCTGCCAAAGACGGTTCGCCATTTCTTCCACTCCTGCTTCCTGCTGTGCAGGTTTGAGTATTGTGGAACTTATAGCTGATTACTGTAACGAACACGGAGGTCATTGAAATCACTAGAATTTTACAAGGTAACGGAAGCTACCTACGCGTACGGACATCTGACATTTTGTGGGACGATAGAAAAACAGCACGGAGTAGAACAAAAACGATACCAAAAAAGGGGCTTCGTTTCAGAAGTAGTAAAGCTCAATGGAAAAGGAATCAAAAAAGCAAGGTAAGATTTGAATAGAAAAATAGAATCATAACTGGAACATGAGTCAAACCTGAAACAAACGCACTTTAACATGTAGGGACCGTCGAGAGTTGATTCTAAAAATTGTCCACTACTCCAAATTTGCTCGGATGATTATGATGATCAAAGAGTTAGGCTAATACTACGAATCTGGACTTCTCTTGGAATCACCTACTGTCATCTTCTGACAGATTCAGAAACGAATTCTTGATTGAACACACCGTAGAACGTTGTTTACATTTGAGAGGAATCAGCTGGCACTGCAGCTTCCCTGAGTGACTGTGAAGTCAACGATCCGAACTAAGTGTGAGAATGCGCACCAAAACAAAGACGGCTGCCGTGGCATTATGCAGATAAAATTAAAAATGCCTTCGGTGTGGCAGCAGTGCACACGATTCCATCGTTAGATACTTCTGTATATACGGTTTGTTCACTAATCTGACCAATTTCATCCAAACCCTTTTTGTACTCGCCACTAAGATTCCCCGAATTATATCGTTCATCACCTTCACTGCACTGTACTCTGTCGCCAATGCCGTGGCTATTTATTCTCTGGAGATCAAGGTCTCTTAATGTTTCGGCGACGTAGACATGGAGAACAGTCACCATAATAACCACGTCAGAATAATTTCCAGCAAGTTGGTATGGAATCAGAGTATCCTTGTTGTCACCAACAGCTCATTGTCTGTCTGATGTAACTATTGATAGTGAAGCCATGGTAAACAGTGTACATGATATCATCTCAATCTAATGCATAGCAGTTTCACTTCCAGTGAACCGGTCACAAATAAATCAGCATTACCAAATCACCCACTAAAAACCAAGGAGATAATGTAGTTCAACGAGAAAAATGGTCCAATCAATCGCAAATAGACTCTTGTTCCCATTCAGCTACATACGTTATTATCACGATTTGCCGAGTTATTGGCTCATGTCTGTTTGCTTCGTCCGCACCTTAGAAAGATGGTGAAGCATATTTTCTCATAGATTATCGTTTTTTATTCTACGCAATCTCCATCTCACGTTCCATTGCAAAGTTAAAGAGAAAGTAGACAAGAATTAGGTTAAGACCATTTACAATCTGAGTTCTGATTTGCCCGTCACAGTGAGACTGGGCCTTGACGTGGTGTGACAACTTGCGCATCTCGATGACCTTTTGGGTTAAACTGGACAGAGTTACTCATAC